>MU823673.1:0-28673 GCA_027921425.1 Lentinula novae-zelandiae | reverse complement strand
TGACTGAAGATGTCGTTGTAGCTAAAATAATTGCAGGATAGATGTTCTTCTGTGAGAAGCAGTGTAGGATGATTCAAACACGCATAACTTTTGAACGAAGTAAGTAATTTGCATGGATTTTTCATTCTAGACCTAGTATTTATCAATCTACAGGGCACATAGAAAACTTCCAGCTAATTGACTCAAAACTGGATGGGATATTCATGTTGGAAGATTGGGTGCTAACATTTACTAAAAATCCGGCTCGAGATGGCAAAAATCCGTCCGCACCTTCGGTACTGCAATCAGCTGTAAAGGTGGCGCGGTCCATATTCCGAGATCGTATGAGCAGGCAATGAGAAATCCTGAGCTATGGGAGCCTGCTATGCAATCTGAGATTCAGAACCTGGAGGCTCGTGAATGCTGGCAGTTAGTAGATCTACCAGAGGGCGCAAACTTTGTGGATGGCATGTGGGTGTTTGATTTGAAGATGGATGGTAATGGAAATATTGTGAAACCCAAAGCTCGTTATGTGGGTCGAGGTGACTCACAGATACCTGGCATAGACTTCGATAAGGGATGGGCAATGGTGATGAGGGTAGAATCGGTCCGGATGGCAATGGCAGTGGCGGCGGTGAAACGACTTGTTCCACGCCAATTTGATTTTTCTTCGGCTTATCTGAATGGTGTGATGGACCGTCCATTGTACATGAAGCAACCAAAGGGTTTTGCCAAGCAGGGGGAGGAGCAGAAAGTGTGCTTGATGAAACGACCACTTTATGGCTTTGTACAATCTGGACACATCTGGTTCAAGACCCTCGAACAAGGCTTTAAATCGCTTGGCTACCAATCATCAAAAGCTGACCCATGTGTTCGCTCTCGCAAGACTGATACCACGTATACCATCACTACCACCCACACCAATGATGTCTACAGTGCATCATCATCTGTTGATGAAGCAAATCGAGTTGTGCTCGAGTTCTCAAACAAGTGGGATTTGAAGGAGATGGATGACCTCAACTTGTTACTCGGTCTCACCGTTGAGCACTTCGAGAATGGCGACATTGGTATCACACAATTGTTGTACTTTGAGAAGGCTCTTTGCCACTTTGGTCTATGGGATCTTTTCCCTCTTGATACTCCTTTGCCGCCAAAAGTTCAGGTTCAGCATCGCGAAGGGTCACTCTCGCTGACAGAACAAGCTTTCATGAAGGACAAGCCTTATCGGCAAATCCTCGGTAGCATGTTATGGGGGAGCTCCGGGACGCATCCAGATATCACCTATGCATGCAGTGTTTTGGGTCAGGTGCAGTCGAACCCCGCACCTGAACATTGGGAGTTATTGGTTGGGCTTTGTCGTTATGTGAGGGGAACATTGGATTATGGGCTACTGTTTAGGGCAGATGGGGAAGGGAAATTAGGTGATGGTTTGAAGCCGCAGGGATATGTGCAGATGTGGATGCCGATTGGGCTGGTTGTATCAATACTCGATGGTCAACATCGGGATACATTTTCTTTATGGCTGGTGCTCCGGTTTCGTGGTCCTCAAAACGTCAACCCTTTGTCGCCTTATCGTCTACTGAAGCGGAATATGTATCACTCGCTCGAGGCTCCCAGCAAGCTATCTGGATGAAGAACTGGCTCGATCAAGTTTCATTACCACAAGGATTTCCATTTTCCTTGCTATGTGACAATCTTGGATCCATTAGTCTGACAGAAACTACAAAGGCTCATGGGCTATCAAAGCACCTGCAAATTCGATACCATTACATTCGAGATCGTGTCCACGATGGAGAAATAGCAGTCTCGCCAATATTGACGCATGACAACATTGCGGACATTCTAACTAAGCCCTTGCCCAAAGCGACCCACCAAAAGTTTGTCAGGATGATGAATCTGGACTGGAAGAGGCGTGGTGCCATGGGGGAGTGTTGAGGATGAGCGAAGTGTCGGGATGGCACGCACGCGCATACGATCGGTGTCTGGTTGGTGCTAATTCTTATCTTTACTTCCGTCCTTGAGTATATATATTTCGTTGTTACAATTTGCACCCTCAGCTGTTCTACTACGAGAACGTCTGAGGGTGAGTTTCCTTTCCTTCTTACTTTATCACTTACTTATTGAATATTCCGGTAGTCCTCATTATATTCGTCTACAGGTATTTAAGCAGCTGTTCTACTACGAGAACGTCTGAGGTCCTCATTATATTCGTCTACACATATAGCTGTGGTTGATGAAAAAGACATTCCGTACCCCTCCCTCGTAACCCCCATCGCCCTCAGAAAATCAAGATTGGATTCAGTATTATGTTTCATGTATTATGCTCGAGGTCGGCCTTTTCGTTTGAAGACACGTCTGATGCGGCTTTTCCGGGAGCATGGGCGTGATTGTGGTGTACCTCCATATATTCACGTTGAGAGGAAGGAATCACTGGGGAAGCCACATGAATTCAGCATCTGAAGAATGAAAAGTTCACACTCTTACCTCTTGCGTAGTCAGTAAGGAATAATTCATGTATGAATACTCCGAGCATTGTCGCGGGAATACTAGTTAAAGCAGCGATTGCGGCGTAACGACCTCCAGCAGCTATAGCACAACGTTAAAGGGGATGCAAAGAGATCTTGAGGAACAACTAGCCTTTCGTTCCCCAGATGGTCATAGCTGCGAGCCTTCCTCCGAGATCGCGAGCAGGATTGGCCGCCACTGAGGTTAACATGAGTGTACGTTCAACACGGATTTATTCAAATGCGCGAATCCTTACACGCTGGTGTTGCAAACCCCCAGATTGCCGCCGCACTAAGGAATATTATTATCTGTGAATTAAGAACGCAGAAAGCAAACATGTAGCTCACTAAGCGAGAGCAATCACAAAAGGCGCTAGTTGGGGAGGGATCAACACATTGGTCGGGTCGATGCTTCCCCAAATCACAAGTGCTAGAAAGATATCCTAGGGGGGGGTATGATTTAGAATACTGTCAATAATGGGGGATATAAGACGCACGGTAACGAACTCGTTCAGGAATACCCCACCCAGATTCAGCCCTGGAATAACATAGAGGCCGAAGGCGCCCGCTGGACCTTGAGGAGTGAATAAAGTAGCATCGAGGGTGCCCGCAGCAGCTAGTACAAGCTCGCTCTCTTTGATAAGATCGTGCCATTGGACATATATGAGCAGGCAGGCGATGTATCCACCAAGGATTTGGGCAATTATGTATCTGAATGACCTCTGATCAGACGGATGTTCAAGATATCCGAGTGAAGAGGAATGTACCTGACAGCTTTGAAGGGGGGAAAACCTTTGAACAATACCAGAGTCAAAGTGACTGCAGGGTTGAAATGACCCCCGGATGTAGCACCGCAAATGCTGATAGCAAAGATTATTCCGCATGCGTACGCCAGGCCAATCTGGAGCACAGCTAGTGAACGGTCAATAAATACAACGGCGAATGGAAAAAACAAACGACTCACAGCTAAGCCCATCGATACTCAATATGGGGCCGACGATGAAGGGAACTTGTGATCCAACACCTTGAGGACCTATTTGAGCACCTGCATACAACACGGGAAATATCACATACCAGCGTATACGTAGAAAAATACCCCCAACTAACGTAGAACAGCGTAGAACATGCATTTCAGTACAAATATTCGAAACACAGCGAGGCATAGACCCACGAATTCAGCAAAACATTCGACGAGCCAGTGTACCGTTGTGTGTCTATGCCTTTCCCAAACGGTGAAAAACTTTGAGCGGGCTTGAACATCGCGAAGGTGAACAACGTTGGTGGACATGGCAAGGCGGAGAGATTACATGAAGGGATGAGTTTGACATTTATATATATGAAAGAACACCTTGGCCTAATGTGGGTATTGAAATCTCATAGTATTCACTTGATCAGATGAGGGGATCATGAGAGATCATGAGCGCGGTTGTACCTGTCCTTACCTGTCTCGATAGAGTAACTCCCAATAGGTGAGCGATACACGGATCCACGAGTCCACGAATATTTGTCTTTCGAGTCTCAGCAGACCGCTACCTACTTTGATCAGGCGGTCGCATCCGCAGATCGTAACAATAGCTGCGCACAAGGCTTACGCCTATTTACCTCCAGATCAGCGACAGCTCGAACAAACATGAATTAATCTATTCCATACCTATCCTAGATAGGTTTCATCGCAGGAAAAACCCAAGAGGAAATTGATCGCTTTGGGGCAGGACGCAAGTGCGTATCTACGCCTCAGACCGGACCAACTTCAGCCCTTGTCGTCGACGAGGTTTGTACTTGATGCTGTCGAATTTCATGTCTAATTTTTCTAGATCAGTAAATCAACGCTATAATTCAACCAGCTTCTTCAACAGTCTTCGACACTCAGTTATTTGCATTACTCTTGGTACAATCTTCCAATTTAAATAATAGCCTCCTCGATCCTTACTCTGTTTTCGTGAGTTTCGAACATCGGCAAACCTATGTAGACACATTTTATGTGTTCTGAATTCATCTCTGGAATGACATTCAAGGAACCATCTAAATGGTTCATGAGCAGCCATCATCTTTTTAAATATTCGGAATGCAACTGACAATGCATCGCGAAAAGTCTTAAGCCGATGGAGATTGTTACACAGAATATATGGATTTTATCCGTTTTACCCTGTTGAAAGATTATCTATAGAACGCTATAAATTACGGATTGTGCTACATGTTATTGGCGGGGTTGATTGATTGTGCAAGATATATGAAGACTGTAGAGGACATTGAACATGGACCTGATAGCAAGAGCAATATAGTTTCAATGACGAAAACAGATAAATAATACACGAACGATCACAAAGCTTCTTCCGAGGTCAGCTTCGCCTTGGCTTTTGCCTCCTCCTTTGCCTTGATTTTCCCCAATGTCTCTTGTTGCTTTAACGCAGCTTTGATTTGGCGTTGTCGTTTCCTACGTCCATTCCCTCGTTTAGATCCATTGACAACAACAGGCTCTGACAATTTCTTTTTGCGAGCTGCAGCTTCTTCCGCACGTTGCTTTTCGCGTTTCTTATCTCTCTTACGAAGAGAGGTCATACATGATTTGAGAAGAGCGCCATATACTTGATGAAACTTGAATAAATCTGTGGAATCAACCTATAGTGCCAGACTGTGAAACGGCGTCCAACACAGCAAACGATTGCGTACCTTTGTCGAAAATTTGACTTTATCGCCATTTGAGACTCGAAGGAGACATGGGTAGGCATGCGGGTCCTCGACGCCATCCTCCACTTTCATGGTGGTATCCTCCTTGTCATAACAAACTGGTACACCAATTCAGTAGAGTAAACCTGTTTCGACCTACTGAAAACTCGTACGTCGTTTATGCGTTATCCATATCGAGCCTTGATCTTTGGAGGATTCAAACAGTGTAACCAGCTGTTTGAGAAACTGTACAGAATTATTGCAGGAATCCGAGGCGAAAATGGCAAACGTACAGTATCGTGGTCGACCAGCTGCATTGACTAGCACCAGGTCTTAGTGAAGGTTTGCCGATGTTGAGCGCCTAAGCTGACAAATCTTTAATCGCGTCGCGATCGTGTGACTGACAAAAAACTCTTTTAAACACCAACTATCATGGCTTTCGCACCCAGAGGATTCCACTTTGACCTAAAGAGTGTGCTCTCAGATCCCAACCCCCACATTGATCTCGATATTCCTGTATACGAAGAAACTTTGCAAAACTTCTTGAAGGCCGTGAACAATTACAAAAACAAGTCCATTATAGCTATCACGGACAAACGGACGAAAGATGCAGCGGAAAAGAAGAAGTTACATGATAGAGCTCAAAAAATTGAGGCCGATATTAGCAAATGCAAGGTTCAAGAAATTGAGTTGATGGCCAGTGAGTGTCCTGCTTGGTCTACGGCAAGTCCGACCTAACATGTCATTTCGTATAGCTTTAGAGAGAGAGCAGGCGGAAAGGAAAGATGCAGAGATAGCGGTGACCGCATTCAAACGACAAATTACATCCCTTCGTGAACGCAGCGCAACCATGCAAACTCAGATTGACGAATATCGCGCGTTGATTGTCAGCCTCAAAACAGGTTTCTGATTCAAGCTCTTTCAGAGTGTTTCCGATTTTAATCATGGATCTTTTTTAGACAAGGACAAAGAACGATCGACGTTGAACACGCATGCATCGCGGGTTGCCCCAGAATTACATGCTTACGAGACTCTCTTAGCTTGTTCAATAGAAGGGATGGAGAAGGAACAATTGCTGATAAGTTTCAGAGGCGTAGACATATCAGGTCCAGACCGGGAGTTTAGTTTCATTTTGGATGTTTCCTGTCACGATTATAAAGGTTTGAACATCCGCTGGATTGATGACACGAGTTCACGAATTACTCTCCTCGCAGTTGTGAAGACTTCGCCCCCTCTACCGTCCCTGCCGTTACTGGTAGACAAACTGAACGTTACGCAAGATATTTTCACCTTCATAGTACAGATACGTCAAGAATTTCACAGAATGGCTAATGGTGATGAAGGGGTGGGCGTATAATTTTTCGGCAAGTTTCATTATACATACATAATATTGTCATTTCACTAAATTTCTATCCAAGTGAACGATTTGTAACACTAGGTGTACTATTACATGTACTGGCGGCTCAGCAATCTTTCCAATTTGGATATACATTCTCCCATGCGAATGCCGCCTTGTAAATCATACTCTCCTGAAAATGTTTGCTTACGATCTGTAAGCCAACCGGAAGGTTGATACTAGAGTCATCGAGTGATGGCAGCATACCGATGGGCCTAAAAGTAGAGCGGTCAGATTGCGGAAGCTGCGCTTGATCAAGAAAACTCGCATTGATAGCGCGGGATGGCCAGTAACATCGAACGAGCAAGTGTTCATTGTTTGGCCAAGTCCCTTGGAAATCTTTGCCAATACAGTTGCATCCGGCACAGCGTGAGAGGTAGCGAGATATGGCGTCGTAGGCATAACGAGCACATCAAAGTGGTCCAGCGCTTCGTCGTATTTTTCTCGCAGAAGTCGAATCAGGTTGGTGGCTTTTCCGTAAAGCTCTGACTGTAGAAGTACTTCAGCCCTATTGAAATATAGGAGCGAATAAACGACGGACACAATACTCTTGCATATAAACGCCGTTCAAAACCATGTTTTTCGCTGTAAATGGCAACTTGTCCCATCCTTCTGGAGTGCGTAAAGCACTCATCTTCGTCGTCAGTTGATTCTGGTAGAACCCTTGGCGTCCGATGACACCTCCCATAAGACCAGGAACACACCCCATGCGCACGATCATGAGCCATAAATCCATAGAAAGGGCGTGCATCTAGTCAATCTACTTTAGACTTGGAGATCGAAATCGGAAAATGTTTGGTGTGATTACTTACCGGTATAGACACATCTTCGACACTCGCTCCCATTTGCTTCCACTTGTCTGCGGCATCCCTGACCTTCCTAGATACTCGAGTGTCATTCATGGCACCTTGCTCGCATGGTATGTCAGAAAAGCCCTCTGTTAGTAAACCTATTTTGAAGCCTTCTAGAGTCTTTGCGGCTCCTTTCACTTCGTCTAGGATTGCAGGATAGTCTGGTATTTCTGAAGGAGAAGGAGTAGCGATACATCGGTCATCGATGTTATCCTTGCCTGCGAGCGCTTTGAGGAGAAGTGCGTTATCGAAACATGTCCGTGTCATTGGTCCGGTATGATCCATCGTGGTTTCTAGAGAGACAGAAGTGTATCAGAGGTCTGAGATGTCAACATACTATATGTGAAGTTATGAATACCAAGGGATGCGATTCCGGTGTATGGTATGAGCCCTTGTGTGGGCTTTAGACCGTATATACCGCACCAGCTTGCGGGAAGCCTAATACTGCCACCCTGATCACCACCAATGGCCCTAGTTCATCGAAACAAGATTAGAGGTCAGTGATACGTCATTCAGCGGGGGACTCACATATCAACAGCACACGATGCGACCAAAGCACCGCAACCGCTGGAGCTCCCGCCAGCGGAATATCCTCTAGCATAAGGATTATGGACTGGACCCGTGGCAGCAGTGAACGAGGTTCCCGCCATGGAAAGATTTTCGCACACGGCTTTGCCTAGAATGGTACCGCCTGATTCCAAGGTTCGCGTTACCACAGTGGCGTCTGCGGTGGGTACCTGTACGACGTTCGTGGGGTTAGCACAATTGAGACGATGAAGTATATTATTAAAGGAAATCGTACAAAGCCAGTCATTGCGTCTGTGCCAAGCAGACAGTTCACTCCGGCGACGGATATGTTATCTTTCATGACAACTGTCTTGCCTGATAGTATGCCTCCATTAGGTCGAGTATCCTTGACTGTGAATTTCCATGCCCAAGCGCCAAGTTTGTTATCTTCGGGTTTTGAGAAGTGAATGTCCTTTCGAGGAAAGCGTTCGAGGTCTGTCGGGGGCTCATAATCTGTTGGTGATCTATATGTACAACATGTAATGGCAATGTTTTGCAGACGCACCAGGCAACTTGGCGATAGATTCTGTCACGTCGTGGAATGCCTTCAGAAGGACCAGATAGTCAGTTCTCTCGTTCGGCCTCAAATCTTGTCCCAGTTTCGTCAATATAGTGTCAAGGTGCTGCTCAGTGACGGGGTTCTCCCTAGTAGACCAAATTTGTCTGCTTTCGCGAGGCCGAGGCATGACATACTTACGAGGAAATGGTTAGGCTTGGTAGAGACATTGACTGCGTGGGTGAGGAGACTGATGTGGTGCGACCCCTTCTGAGACCTGCTTGCTCTTTTATAAGACCAGATATTGACCACACGGTTTCTGCAGATAAGACTGCATAGAATACCGAAGACCCTGTGAGGCAAACATTAAGTGTGAGAAGGACCATGGAAGATATCGACCTTTCTGGTGACCTATACAAAGCATACGAAGGGAACTTGTGATCCAAGGTTGTAGTGAAAAGAGACGGTCAGATCTGTTCGGAATTCCTTTTCCTTTATAAGCATCCAAAAGAGATGTTCATGACACTTAGGGAAGGGTGCAGCTGCCTGCTGCTGATCCTGTCTAATCATAGATGTACAGATATTTTGCTTGTCTGCACAGTGTATCGGACTTGCCTATTGAAGGAAAGGACACAATTTCTCTTTGCTGAGATCTATCTGCAAAGGATGAGAGTAAGTCTGAAATGTAAAAAATACTATGCGGTGGATTCTGCGAACTGTCCTTTTGGACGTGGATGTTACCAGAAACCACAGAAAATATTCGACATTGGTCCAATTACATATGTATAGTCAGAATGATATTCCAGCGTTTGGAAGACGCTACGTTGCACCGACGTGGTAATTTGTGACATTTTGCTTCCTCTCGCGAATTTGGGTTGATGCCTACGTGGCATAGGCGTAGCGCGACGATCAAGTTACAGTTACATGCAGGACCAAAGGTGGAACTTGTTTCATTTATTTCGAAGCAGATTAGAAGGGTACAACAGCGGTGCGGGATAAAGATTTAAGATTGCAGAAAGCACTAGAAATTTCGCCAGGAGCAGCCGGATCAGTGTTTACACAGCCTGTACCGCCGGATCGGACAAATTTGATGAACACGAACGTGGGAACGTACAAAAGCCACGTACCTTGACACGTCACGTCCGTGAATAAAAGGATCAAGTTTCGAAGAAATATTCAGCATTGACTTTTTTTCATCCACCATGTCTCGTCTTTCTAGACGTCCTTCACACTCGCAGTCGCGTCGTGTTCTTTCTTCTCTTTCTTTCGCTTTTTTCGCTCTATTAGCCGTTCTTACTTTCTGTTCACCTGCTGTCAGAGCTGAGGAGTCCAACTCCGAGTATGGAACTGTGATTGGTATTGGTACGTGCCAACGAATGTTATCGTTCAAGTATCCAGTACTAATCTGCTCGTTCATCAGACTTGGGTACAACGTACGAATAGCTGCTGCTTGTCCTCCTGTATAAGCTAATCCTTTGATTCAACCAGTTATTCATGTGTCGGAGTTCAACGTGGAGGTAGAGTAGAAATCATCGCCAACGACCAGGGTCACCGTATTACACCGTCATGGGTTTCTTTCGCTGATGAAGAACGTCTCATTGGAGATTCCGCAAAGAATGCATATGCTTCCAACCCTTCGAACACGGTTTTCGATGCTAAACGTCTTATTGGACGCAAAATGGACGATCAAGATATTGCTCGTGATATCAAGCACTGGCCTTTTGAGGTTCGCGAAAAGGGTGGCAAACCTGTCATCTCGGTATCCCATAAGGGAGAAAAGCGCGATTTTGTGAGTCGAATTCCGACATTCTCTTGGCATATTCTGACAAGACAATGTTCAGACCCCAGAGGAAATTTCTGCGATGGTTCTCACCAAGATGAAGGAGACTGCTGAGGCGTACTTGGGCGAGAAAGTCACCCACGCCGTCGTCACTGTGCCTGCTTGTACGTCTGCAAAAAAAAAGTAGTTGATAGGCCTCAGAGTTGATGTGGCTGTATTTTCAGACTTCAACGATGCTCAGCGTCAAGCCACCAAGGATGCAGGTACTATCGCTGGCCTTCAAGTCTTGCGTATCATCAACGAGCCCACTGCTGCCGCTATTGCCTACGGTCTCAACAAGAAAGGTGGTGAATCTCAAATCATCGTATACGATCTCGGAGGAGGAACCTTCGATGTTTCTCTCCTCTCGATCGACGACGGTGTCTTCGAAGTTTTGGCTACTGCTGGTGACACTCATCTCGGAGGAGAGGATTTCGATAACCGTGTGATTGACTACCTCGTCAAGTCATACAAGAAGAAGACTGGAACTGACGTTTCCAAGAACCTTCGCGCTCTCGGTAAACTCAAGCGTGAGGTCGAAAAAGCCAAGCGAATTCTCAGTAGCCAACAGAGTACCAGAATTGAGATTGAAAGTTTCGAAGATGGAAACGATTTCTCAGAAACTCTCACTCGTGCCAAGTTCGAAGAACTCAACATGGATCTGTTCCGAAAGACGATGAAGCCTGTTGAACAGGTCCTCAAGGATGCCAACGTTAAGAAAGATGACATTGACGAGGTTTGTGTTGATATTTGATTCTGGATTCCCAATAATTAAACGACTTGGTCTCAGATTGTCCTCGTTGGTGGTTCTACACGTATTCCCAAGGTCCAACAGCTCCTCAAAGAATATTTCGGTGGCAAGGAGCCTTCCAAGGGTATCAACCCTGATGAAGCTGTTGCTTACGGTGCCGCAGTTCAGGGAGGTATCCTCTCTGGTGCTGAAGGAACTGCCGATGTCGTACTCGTTGACGTCTGCCCCCTCACTCTTGGTATCGAGACCACCGGTGGCGTCATGACAAAACTCATTCCTCGTAACACTGTGATTCCTACCCGGAAATCTCAAATGTAAGTATTTCGTTGTTAGTGCAATGTGGGGACTAATTGGTTTATAACGGTTCAGTTTCTCAACCGCTGCCGACAACCAGCCAACTGTCTTAATTCAGGTGTTTGAGGGTGAACGTACTCTGACGAAGGACAACAACCTTCTTGGCAAGTTCGAGCTTTCCAGCATCCCTCCTGCCCCTCGTGGTGTTCCTCAAATCGAAGTCACCTTCGAGATCGACGCAAACGGTATCATGAAAGTCGGAGCCGCCGACAAGGCAACGTACGTATTCCGGACCGTCACTTCTGAAGCTGCGATTTGATTATTGTCTTGTATAGTGGCAAATCCGAATCCATCACCATCACCAACGAAAAGGGTCGTCTTTCTCAAGAGGAAATCGACCGTATGGTCGCCGATGCTGAGAAATTCGCTTCCGAGGATGAGGCTCAGCGCAAGAGGATCGAGTCTCTCAACTCGCTCTCTACATTCGTTTACGGATTGAGGACCCAGGTCAATGATGAGGAGGGTATGGGTGGTAAGATCAGTGCTGAGGACAAGAAGACCCTGCTCGCCACTATCAAAGAAACCACCGAATGGATTGACGAGAACGGTGTTTCTGCTACGGCTGAAGACCTAGAGGAGAAGCTTGCTGGTACGTTATTTCATCCTATCATGAGGTATCTAACTGTTGCTTACGATCGATGCAGAGGTCCAAGGTATCGTCAACCCCATTACCACGAAGATGTACAGTGGTGGCGGACCTTCTTACGGTGAAGATGATGACGATGAAGCTACGAGAGATCACGATGAACTTTGAGAAGCTGTTGCAGTATCTGGCGTTATGTCATCGGTTTTTGTATGAAACTGGCACGACACGCTGGGAATGGAGGGAAAGTCGCTCCGCGATTGTGCACTTGGGGGGGAGCTTAATTTATTCAATCATTGTCAACGACGAGATATCTCGTTCTTCCTGCCCCATATCATTTGCATTCTCCTGGACGTAGCTAAAAATTTCTGAAGTGGATTGTGACTTATCTTATTTTCTACTACGTAAAATAGAAATGGTTTTCGAGCCGAACTCTGAATGGAAAATGTTTAATGAGACTCGAACCTTCATTCACGAAACCTGAACATTCTGAGTCCGATATGAGTGAGTTATACAGATCTTGGACTGACCATTATTCCGGCAGCGCGTGATGGTGGCCTCAGATTTCCCGATCGTTATGAAGGTAGATTTCCCTCATCGTTTCGAATTCCCGACTATTGTAAATGTTCCCTATTATGTATATGCAGTGTACATACAGTGAAGTTCAATAATATGCGATTCATCCAATCGATATCCACCACTTTTCTGCTGTTTTGCTCTAAGAAGCAACAGGGGCCATCTGCATAACCAATCCAATTACCCCTCCACCTCTTCCGTCCCAGCCTGAAATTGTAGCACGACACACGGGGCATCTAAATAGTCCAATTAGTGAACAAATGAAGCAAAAGCGGAACAACAGAACGCGTCAATTGAGAAATTCCGAAAGGAGAAGCAGAAAAGCGTTTAGGGAACAACACACATACCTCGGTCCACCACTATCATCTCTAGGTCCACCCATCATATTTTCTCTCCTCAGAGCAGTTTTCACAGCGGTGAACAGACATGACCCACAGGCAATATGCCCACAGGGAGTCATGGTCGCGTTTGTAGGCGGACAGAAACATATTGGGCATGTATATGTGGCGAAGGAATGTTCCGCGAGGATTTCTGTTGATACGGAGGTGTTGGAGGATCTTGGTGGAGACGGAGGACTCTCTGTCGCCGCTTTTTGTTTCCCTTTGGCTTTAGATGATCTGCCTTTCCGAGGGGTTGAAGGGGCTTCGTTAGACCCTGCGTTATCTTCCTTTTCTTCTTCCGTAACATCCCTCTTTACTTGTTCTTCGTTTTGTTGTCCTCTATCCTCCTGTGCCTCATCATCCTCGACTTCACATGCCTTACCCTTCCCTTTCGGCTGGGAAGTGCTCTGAGCTCGAGACGCGATTGGATCTACTGATTCTTCGTTTAAGAGATGCGATAGGTGACTGGCCTGTGACCGATTCTGCGACTGGTTCTGCGAAACGTACGGTGTCGAGTTCAAATTTAAATCATATACATAAGCCGGTGAGAGCTGGGTAGCGAGAGCCTGCATAAAGGCATCACTACCAACTTCCGACATTCCATTTATATGATGAATAATGTTGTCTTCAGGATGTCTCGTACCCATCTGTCCGTAAACGTCGCCCGAAGTAAGAGTAAGTGGATGGGGATAAGCATTGTAAGCGTTGTCAGGCGAAGCGCCGCGAGTTTGAGCATAAGTTTGGGCATGAGAACGATTACCATCATCATCGAATTCTGGGTTCCCCAATCCTGGACTATACCAGGTCCCATGGCGTGGAGAATGAGGAGGCGAATAAGGAGGCTGCATTAAAAGGGCATAAGGACCTGCATTCGAGTCCGGATTTGGAGATGGAGCGCGGTATATTTCGGAATCATCATCCCAACTATTTGACGTGTTTCTGCCAGTTAAATTCGCGTTCGAAAGACCAGGTTCGGAATCAATTTCCATGATATTGGTAGATTGAGTTCGATTTTGTCGGCCACTGGTGGAGGTGGCTCTGGAGGACGTCGAGGACACTAGGGAATTTTTCAAAATTTTAGAACGACGTCTGGAGGCAGAAGCAGCTCGATATCGAGGAAGAGGCGTTTTGCTGGTGAGTGGCGCAGACAAAGAATTATCTTCCCGTTCTGAATTCATTGTCATTTGGTCGTGGTTCAAAATATTGGAAATTCGTTCGGCCCGGTGAGTCGCTTCGTACAACGTGCAGTCGACGTGCAGCTATACTTATCTCTTCGCTCAATTGCACAGACAAAACGCCTACATTGAATATTTTCTTTCACTGATTTTCTTTTTATTCAGTCCGCAGCCTCAGAAGTTATGTAATGGCCACCTCGATGCCATCGAACCTTCTTTTTACTCCCAGCTTACTATAGTTCACATCGATAACTCTTGGTGCGTCTTCAATGCAGTGGACTCTTCGAATTTTTTAACAAACATATCACAGATGTCCGAATTACAAGATGAAGTGACTCAGGATTTTTCCAAGCTTGAGATCAATCCTCGCAGTAAAGATAGCGGCGCGAAATTCCCTGAGGCTAAACCTATCGAATCTATCGAATTCGTTCTATGTGACACAGAAGCCTCGTTTTCCTCTGCTGTATCACTTCTAGAGCCATCTTCATCTCTAATCATCGATTGTGAAGGTCTTGATCTTGGAATCAATGGTGGTGCACTTTCCCTCGTCTGCATCCGTTCCATGGCGCCACAAATTTCGCAAAACTTTCTCTTCGATTTCGTGGCTCTTTCAGCTCTAAGATGTTCCCTCCAACCTCTTTTCAACCTCCTCACCAGTCCAACGATCCTCAAAATTCTATACGACGGACGGATGGATTTTTCTGCGTTGTATCACGGGTACAACGTGGAATTGGTCAACGTTATCGATCTTGAATTGGTTGATATCAAGTCACGGTTTACTCGTGGAGAAACACCAGAAAAGCACAAACAGAGGCTGATGAGATGCTTCTCATATAAACAGGTCAACAATGTACGGTACGCGTACAAGTACGAAGATGTGCATGTGTTTCAGGGATTAGGATCATGTTTGATAGAGCACGGATGTAAAGCCACCTCTCCTAAGAAACACGGTAAGCATTAAAGTATATATGAAAATAAAGTGAGGACCTGATATATTGCTTCCAATCTTTAGTTGATCATGAATTGTGGATGACCCGTCCTTTACCCAACGAATACCTCCAATACGCAGCACACGACGTCGAAATCATCGATGCTCTCCATTCTCACTTTGTTCAAGCCGGATATATTGACCAAGACCTCCCTGCCCAAAGCCAACGCTTTGTCTCCATATGGAGCGATGCTCCTCCGCAGCCTGGAAACAATTACCGCTCTAACCCCTTATTACCTCTCGAAATCCTCAAACCTAACGCATCGACGATAACTATCCCTTGTCTAGGATGTGCTCGTAATCTCTCTCCATCGTCGTTCCCTCACGTTCGATTGGGAAGATACTGTTGGGTCTGTCTCGCCGTCCCACAGTGGCTGCATACGATTCAGTTCAGGAAGGAACAGCGAGAGAAACAAAAAGCATTGAAGGAGGCTATGAAAAATGACGAAGAGATGAAGAAAGGCATAGCGACCAGTGCTATATTCGGTGACGTGCCGACGAATTCAAGCTTCAATGAAAGACAAATTACAGCGCGAGGGAGGGGAAATTATCGAGGACTGCCTCCGACTATCAGTCATGATTCCACCCGAGGGGGTACGGCCTTCCGAGTTCGGGGCACAAGCGGAATGATGGGAACTGACATTCCTCTTAACACTTCTCATCATGGACTGGATAATTCCACACGGGGCAATACGGCCTTTCGAGGACGGGGGGCGAGCGGAACGATGAGAACTACCAATCCTCCTATTCCAGATTCTTCGAACACCGACTTGGATAATTTATCCTCAAACGACGCAAGCCTACCAGTAGGTGGATGGCGTAGAGGACAAGCAAGGGGGGCTTTTCGAGGCCGAGGACTGTCTCCCCCCGTTAATAATGACGCCCCCAGTAGAGGAGGTTATTTCGCCCCCTCTATTCCTACCACACAAACAACTTCTCAAGGACCCCGCGGTGGTGTTCACTATACGCGAGGCAGAGGGAACCGCGGAGACGCGCAAACCTTGAGACGTGGCAGAGGATCGAGAGTGAGAGCCAGTCGTGGATAGGCTTTACCAGCCATTGCATTGAATGCGAATGAAATTACAGAGTCGTCGTAAGGTGACGCAGACGCAGGTGGATCGACTATGCATGACGAAATTTTGATGTATTAATCTATCGAGGATAAATAAACAGGTTCATCACCCCTTCTCTCTGAGTATAGACGGTGAAGTCACGCCCGGATGACAGGCCCGGTAAAAATTGATCGGATTTTGACGATGCTCATTTCGGCCGAAATAGCATCGTCCGTCTGAATGACAATCACGTTACTCTTTATTTTGTTCTCACCCATGGATTGGCCGGTCGCTTGCCCGTCGTTTCGCCTGTCCCTCTCATACATTTTACCTCCGTTCACGTTATTAACGCTCGGCGTCCCTTACAGCTCGATCAGCAATGGCGCTGCTGCCGCCGCCGGCTCCCTCTCCTCCCTCATCGCCGCCTTCAACGACCTCGATCCAGATTACCTTGCAGTTGTCCGCACCACCCTAGACTCACAAGAACACGCGCTTTCTCTCCTCGAAATGCAGTGCCAACAAGCCCTCGACGCTATGGATATCGACGGTCCGAGTGCTGACCCTCCTACGGCTCTTCCCAGTGAAGAAATTGAGATAGACGGCCAAAAATTCAAAATTGTCTATCCATCTGAGCCTCAGCCTTCCGACACTCTCGCGCTTCCTGGCAGTTATGAAAAAGATACTGGTGTGTTCCATGCAACATACAGAGACCTGTGCGCCCTCCTGTTCTTATCTTGCCCTGCTATGTTCACTGATCTATAAATTTCCAGCAACGCTTTGAAACGCTCAGCGCTCATCGAAATCTGCAGGAAATACGAGCTGGGTACCCAAGGTAATATGCGGGTCTTGAAAGAAAAACTTATTGGGTTCAGTGAGAATAAAATACGTTGGCAATGGTATGTTATCCAAAGTTGTAGAATCACATTTGCTTAACCTTTCCTCCCAGTCTCCTTCCTGTTGCTCGGCGCTCTCATCATGGAGTACGTAGCGGAGGTATCACCAAGAATAGGCCCGCGACTAACGCAGGCCCTGCTGCTGTCCCGTCCAAAGCCAAGAAGCTCAAACTTTCGACGGTGCGAAGGAATGAGATGATGGGACTGCCCCCAGATGCCCCGCTTGGTGCTCAGCTATCTGATACCAAACGCTCGAAAGACATGCGTACACTTGAACAGAAGAACAGGCTTCTTAGCTGGGTGAGTCTTTCTTGATGTTTCAAAGACTCGCTCGCTGACCATTCATATGTAAACACATCTAGGCAAAGACGTTCTGTGACAAGCATCCATATGTAACTCGAGAGGAGCTTGCGCGGAGGCGGAAAATCAAAGAGGAGGAGAGGGCGAGAGAGAATGCTACCAGTACGGTACGTAGCTCTTGGCTCTTTTCTCTTTTCTCCGTCGTTGATTGGTGCTCGAGTATAGGCTAAAGTAGCACAATACATGCACTCGATGATTGAACATGTTTCCAACCTCCGAGTCGAGATTCAAACACTCAAGACCGGGCTTCCACCCCCATCGCTTTTGCAAGCACCTTTGCCCATTCTTCCACCACTTTTGACAACTCCTGGTCTGTTCTTCTTTTTTAGGTTCCTTATGGCTAACATATACCTTCCTTCCTAGCACCATACAACAGCTCTCCCGATTGCATCACCACAGGTCATGTACTGCCTTTGGACCTTAGAACAACAAACACCGGATTACAAACCCTCATTGGCAGTACTGTGATAGGCGCGTCCCCTGGTTTTGGCATTGCTTGCACTCCTGTCAACGGCGGAGCCTTAAACGACACCTCACATCGAAACGCCGGTACGTTGAACGGCAATACTAGCAGCACTACAAGCATCAATGAATCGCCTGCCAATTCCATCACATTCGCCAATGAGCATGAGAAAGTTCATGTGGTCACAGTGGGTTTCGGAAAAATCGTCAGGTATAAGGAACGCGACCTCCGCGAGCCCCCCTCAATTACATTTGCCACTAACATATCCCGACTGGATCGCGTTTGGGACGACGAGCAGCCTAGTTGGGACCCTGAGGACTGTGGCAAGAATATGCTGAGCATCAACGGGGTGCTGATTGCACTGCGGTATTGGCGGGACATTTTTAGTGGCAAGAAAAATGGTGTTTGGGCAAGCTTGAAGAAGCTTTGGTCAGAGTGGAAGGTAGATTCCTTTCTTGAAACCATTTCCTTTATTGATATGCTTCCTCTCAACAGTATGTTGCCGAGCGTTACCGTGCTAGTAGCCCCGATGAGTTCTGGAAGGAGTTCTCATTCAATGATGGCCGACGTTTTCACTGGAAGGCTATTTCTGACCAACTACGTGACCTTCGGAGCAAGCACGAGCAACAGTTGGTTGATCAAGCTAAGGCTGAGTACGGCGTTGATTTTGCAAGGGTGTTTGTCAATAACAGAGGAAAAGTGCTTACTGATAAATCGGCAATTTCTCGCCATTACCTTAATAAGCTCGCAGAACGTTCGGGATAACCACCTCTGATTTTTGTCTATGATTTTATGATAAAATACAACTACGTTTTCGAAAAATAACATATTCTTTTCTAAGCACAATGACAAGAGCGGTTGCAGGTAGGACAGACTTTCGCAGGTGCACGCTTCATGTTGAAGAAATCATCTCGATCAACATGAGGGTTGTCGTTCCATGAAATAAGGTACTTGACAATGGTCAAGTGCGTAAATTCTTGACTCCAGCCCCCCCATTCACAGATTTGACGCAAAGGCCATCGACGCTCAACCGATAACCACTGGCATCCACCGCGTCTAAACGAGTGAGTTCCATAGGGAACAAAATCAACCCCCACATCGAGCAAGTTATTTCGAAACATCTCCAGGAATTGTTCCGATGTCTGAAGCCCATAAGAAAGTAGAACAATACAGTGTGCGACTACTCACCATAGGTTCATTTTCTTCAGCAATACGATCATTAGCACGGATTTTTCGGAAAAGATATCCTTCGGTCAAGCCTGACGCAAGAATCCATCGAGCAAATGCACGCACAACACATATGTGCTGATATTCATCCGGCATTTCATAGAACACAAACGGTTTAATATCTGTAAATATTAAGATGCAGTACGTTGAACTATCACTGTGTAAGACATGTTGCTCACCTCCGAACTGGCTAGTCTTGCGAAAGGGAAGCTGTAAGCTGAGTTTACTTTCCCCAGTCAGAGGGTTCTCGGTCAACGTCAAATCTTGCAGCTGGATTTTCAGGAGCTCATCGACACAGAGTAGACCACAAAAGGCTAAGCTGTAGCCAAGGTCCATTGATGCGCGTGCATGAGGGCCTAGTTCACCTTTGCGAGCTGGTTGAAAACTGCTTTGGAACGTCTGAGGAACTTGATATCGAGGCTGACTATTGAAATGGTAGAGATCCTCCAATAAGTCCTAGGGGTTGGGTGAATATTAATTTCCAAGTTCCGATAAGAAATATTTACAGAAGACACAGCTCGAGCACTAATGGGAGTATCCCCCTTCTGCGTCTGATAATTTATTGTGTCATCAAATGCTGATATATGCAGTACAAATGGAAACCTTACCTTGCGGCGGCGAAGACTAAGCATGTAAGTAGAAACCGTCTCGGAAACTGAAGGGTTACCAAGCATCTTGCCTGAAATTTCGCTTTGGTGCCATGCCTGCATCCCTAAGCCGTGTATTTTTCCGAATCCAAATGTTGCAGCAGCTCTCATCTTCTGTGCATGTGTGTAAGTGGAGCGTTCCTCCAACACAGGGGTACCGTCGAGCTTGATAAGGTCACACCTACAAGATTTGGTGAGCCCTACTCAAATATAAAAGCTGCGAGTTGCCCTACGAATCCATGATCCAAGCTACAATGTATATTGCAGCTTGAGGGTGTGGGTTGTCGGAGAAAAATTGGGACCCTTCGGAGACCATTCCGTGCTCTACAAGGAATGCTTGACATTGTTTCATCAAGCTGAAAGATATTAGCTGTTATTTGTATTCACTGTGTTGCACTTACCGTAAATATTCTTGAGAGGTTTTCTCAGAGACACCTTTTGAGGCTTCCCGAACAGCATCACCAAGACCAGACATGTTGACTTCAAGTTGGTCATGGCTTTCCTCTAGATCGTCTAGGACATCGGCTGGATCCAAATGTTTGTCTTGTGTGATTGTTTTCAGCAGCCCGGTGTAGCCTTCGTTGGTTGCGATGTTGACGCTCATAGCAGTAGAATGTCAAAAGAAAAAGGGGGGGAATGTCGAATTTTATAGGAGCTCTTATTGAGGCTGTGGAGCTGCAACTCAGCAGAAACTCGGTTATTCTCTGCAATACATGAGTAGGTATGGCAGCAGAAGGTTGATTTTTCTTTGTCTTGCACTTATCTAAAAAAACATGAGGAATACATGCGATTATATTTGTATAAACGTCAATCAAGATACATTTCTATGGAATTACTGGCGACGGGCACGTTTAGATGGATGTAGTGTTTCAGAAGACTCCTCAAGGTCGGAAAGGTCACTTACTTCATCCAGGCCAGCTGCAGTACGAACTGTACCCCTCCAATCACCCCTGCAAAGGTCTGCCCATCGCGTGAATTTCTGCAGGCCTAATCTCCACCGTGACGCCCGCGCTGCTTCTCGTTCTGCCCGTTCTTCAGCAGTAGCCTTTTCTAAGAACGATTTGTCTGGTTGAAAGCCGTTGTTGCGCCATCGGAAAAGACCGCCGGAGGAGTACTGTATCATCGCATAGCGGGTCTCATGTGCTTGGATGGGAATAGTAGAGTGGGTGATAAGTGCAGAGGGAAAGAGGATCGTGGAACCAGGAGGAAAGCGGATGATGAGCCCAAGGTCCCAGAGTACAAGGTGCCCACCTTTGTCAGGGTCAAAGGGTCCCATGTTAGTGTCAGCGCACCAGCTAGAGGCGCGGTTATCGGGGTCCATGTGAGGTGGAGAAAATGAGAGGGGGCCCAGGTTGAAGGTGGCGGCAGCAAAGGCAGTGTTCGGGAAGTTAGCTTGCAGCTCTGGCTGCTTGCGTTGAATTTCTTGGTTCGTATCTCTATATTCTATGTAATTTTTGTGGCAGAACGTGTTGAAGAGAGCTAGTAAGAGCTCCGTTAATATCCAAACTGACGAAAAAGAAGAAATATCAGACCGTTTTGAAAACCTGAGATACGCCGGATGGCTTTGTTTCGAAGAAGCTCTTGCATGGCATTCCGATTAGCCCGACTGGAAACTCTGTAGTTCTGCGGTTTGCGCCGCCCGTTACCGTAGCCGTAGCCAACTGTTCGAGAAGCAAAATTGCCATGCCGGCCATGTTTCTGTGCCTCGGTGAACGTACTGGCTTCACGGCAACGAATAGCAGCAGCAGCAGCTTCAGCTTCCACTGCCTGCCATTCTTTCCCCTTGGATCCATGAGGAACGCCGCCAAGGACTGCGATGATTCGGTCTCGAGCGTCAACAAGCACTATGCAACTCCTGAAAAGGCATCAGTGATACGCGCGTGTTTAAAAGAAAAACACACGCACTGCCCATCCCACCGAAGAAGCTTCAGCCCACTCAACGAGCTCAGGGCATCCAGGTTTTTCCAAACCCTCTGCAGCCCAGGGGAGAGCTTTTTGCGAGGGTTAGCGTTCCAGCCGCTTGACGAGACTGGGAGACTGGAGGCGTCGAAGTCTTCAAGTTCAATGGGCTGAGCACCTTTAGCTAATTCAACAACAAAGGGCTTTATGCCCCTGCTCGCAACGCGTTCAACAGCTTCAGTGGCCCGTTTTTCGCGCGAACGTTTCGTAAGCTTCGCGTACTTCTTGTTATTCCGAGACGATGAGGGAGGGCTGCCAGAAGGATTGGTTGTGAAAGCTGGTTCCGCGCAGGCCTCTTTGTCGGCTTCCTTGCCCTTGTCCTTGTCCTCTTCCTCGCCCTTATCCTCGTCCTCGTTCTCATCCTCGCCCTGATCCTCGTCCTTATCCCCCTCCTCGTTCTCATCCTCACCCTCAAACTCTATCTCTCCATCCTCTAAGAGTTCCCCAGCATCTTCAGCAGCCATCCGCGCGTTGTTGTCGGCCTTGAGAGCAGAAGATAGGTCAAAAGAAGGGAATCTTATGCGAGCGGTGGGAACGTTGTGGCCTGTGAGTAAAAGTGAGTTTAAGCCGCGTCAATCGCGTCAATTGGAAGGATAAAAGGGAAGGGGCTTTCGTTTTAGGTGACGGCGCCTTGAAGCGTAACCCAGAACGAATTTTCAGCCAACAGAGCCTTGCCTAGATGATGGGCTGGGCGTCCGTTGGCTAGAAGATTCGGACTAGGGGCAGAAGGAGGAGGACTGGTAATGAGAGAAAGTACTCACCTAAATCGGAGCCCATTTTGTAAGAGTAACTGTTGGTGGTGATGGGAGGTGAAAGGAAGGTCAAGACGAGGGAAAGACAATCAACAGAGACGCGTGACGGCGGTTAAGCGCACGCGGTCTGCCGTATTCCGTTTAAGCGCGCGGTCTGTTGTTCCGTTTGAGTGGGCGCTGGCTTTACGCTGCAGTTGTTATTCTACATTTTTCCCAACTGCCCCAATGAAAGCTCTACCTCCAAGCAAGCTTTGACAACTTCCCATGCCCAGAACCGTATTGGTAGCTCCAGGCTTTTTCAAACGTATATGGATCAAACGGGAACCCCATAAGCACTGTTCCTCCTCATTCTACCTCGGACCTCAGCCAAACCTGCTTCAATCCTCCATATACCTCTGCGACTTCTTCACCAATATCCGCTTTTTCTGCAATGCGATTGGGAGCCGTCCAAACAACGCTCACAATCAACACCACAGCTGCCTAGAGATGCCCAAGTTCGTGACAAGAACAGGTCCCCTTGTCTGTGCGTAGACTCTTTTCTCCATCGCTTCATCTCAGACTGATAGGCGATAGGTCGTCAGGTTAAGCACAACGTCCTCAGGACATCCCTCCAGTTTTCTTTACCATTTCCTGTACCGCCATTCCCAAAACAATTTCGGTCGAGCTCAATCTCCATCCATTCGCACCCCATCTCCATCTTTTTTTGCCACAGAAGTTCGTACCGAGCGTAACTCGCTTCCTGGTCCTAGCAAACCCATACCCGCGAAGTTCTTTGATGCCCCAGAGCTTCCGGGAACGTCTTCCGACGGCGCTTTGTTTTGGAAGCCAATTGTTCAGCCCTGTATCTCGGAAACTGTTCAAGTGGGCGACCCCTTCAAGGACCAAACAGAACCGGCTGGCCGGTTCATCGAAGTGTCCAAAGATAAACCCACGCATGCTTTATATTGGAACAGGCGCCATCCGAATTACAGCTTTCTTCAAGAGCAAAGGACCATTTTCGACGCCAGTGCCTCTACCTCACCCTCTTCCTTCACGACTGCTACGCCCATGTCGAGCCTTCCTAGCAATGCTTACCCTTGTGTTTTGCTCATGGCCCTGCCATCGCTCAAAGGATACGCTGTACCAAACATCATGAGGGCGGATTCTGCACCCTCTGAATATCGATCTATGTTCTAGCACAAGCCCTCTGGCTCCTGGTCCTACTCACTCACTTCGACAGAGTCGCCGCCTAGTGATTGGACGGCGCAAGCGCCTTGCTTCAAGCATAGCTACAACGGATGGGTATACTGCTATTGCTGTTCTGTTTGGAATACCTTCGCGACACGGAGTGGAATAGCATCTTCGTGCCCTTGATGGATGTGGGCCATGCTTTTTGGAAATCAAGAATTGTCTACTGAATTATCGATTATTCTGTCCTATGCATATTCAATTGCGTTGTTGTATTTGCCTGTCCTTCCCTTCGTTAATCTTTGTTCTCCTATGCAATAGAATGTACTGCATTGAATTGAATGTTCACCTGCAAACCCTCGACTCCTTTCTCTAACACGTACCGAGACTCAGATTTCTTACTGCTGACTTTATTTGGTGCTATTTATAAGCACCCCTATTGCAAAATTACACCTCATTCTCTCCCGCTATCATTACTTTTGCTATGGGAGTCAGAAATCTTTGGCCTGTGGGTGAACCACTACTGCTGAAAGCATCAGGACTGACTATTTCTCAGCTTGTCGACGGTGCTGCTGTGACTATCAAATTGAGAGACTTCATGGTGGAAAATGGATTCATTATGGATCACTATCGTTTGCGTACTACATTGATTGGTGTAGATATTAGGTGAGTGCAGGCATTCTATATGAGCAAACTTTTCAATTCAATATGGACTGTAGCATCTTTCTTGATGCTTTCTGCGCCGCTGATAGGGCAGTAAATCAAATGCATGCAACCACCTCTCCGCTTTCTCAGCTATTCAAATTTTTATGTTACTTATCGCAAGCCAGTGTCCATGGTATCTTTGTCTATGATGGGGAAGAGCGCTCCCGAATTAAGCGAGGCCGCCAGGTTATCACCAGGGAACCGGGCTACTATACACAAGCTAGAGTTCTGATAGAGGCGTTTGGTTACTATGCTCACACTGTAAGTTCAGATAATGGAAGGTATATTCTTGACACTCAACTCGTGCAGGCTCCCGGTGAAGCTGATGCTGAACTAGCAGAGATGTGCAAAAGGGGCCTTGTTGATGCTGTTTTTACTAAGGATAGCGATCTTCTTCCCTTTGGTGCTCCTCGCATCTTCCGACCCCTGCGCATGTGAGTGCCGTATAAGAGGATAAGTATCTATCAAATTGCTCACATAGAATTATAGAGATCATAAGCCCCGGAATTTCAAGGACTTCGAAACAGTTCTCATGTACAACGCCGAGTCAATTGAATCACATCTAGAACTTTCGCATGCCGGTCTCATCTTGATCTCCCTACTCTTGAAAAATGACTACAGCGACGGTGTGAATGGCATCGGCTCTGAAACAGCAGCGGGTCTTGCCAAATGTGGATATGGAGACGATCTTCTCAATGCCCACAAATCCTTTTCTACAATGCCTCAGCAACTTGCAGAGGCCTTTGGCCGACTCAATAACAATATGGCAGATGAAATAGAATTCAATACTCATCACAAGCTCAGATATCGTAGCCCTTACAAGGCAAACGTGCTCCGCATATCCCAATTCCCATCACTTAGAGATCTATCAACCCTCACGGCATTTCTGGAACCTGTCACCAGCTGGTCTCGTTCCATGGACCATTCAAGAGCACCGAGCGCCTCGAAATGGCCACCCCGAACACCCGACATAATGGAAATTACCAAATTCTGCTGTCACAATTTTGGTTGGCCTGACAAACATGCGCTCAAGAGATTTCACGTTGACCTATGGCCAGCAGTCATCATGCGAATGTTAAGCTCTGTATGTTATTCATTCAATCTGTTGGTATCATGGACAATGAACTCGATAATCTGATTGGCTAGAAATTTCTTCGTTTCAAAGAGAAAGAAGCCGAGATTCTAGTTCCCCGGCTGCAGGGTACATTTGCGGTTGACGCAAATGGAAAACCTTATACATCTATGCTTTCTACCATAGTTCGCAACAAGAATTCACTGCGGTTACGAGGAATGAGAGCAAACGATGCTATTTCGACTACATTTTCTACGGAATTCTTTCTCCAACTCACTGGTCTTGCTAGCTCAGTCTCTGATACTTCCAGGAGAGTTGACGTCCCTGCTGCAATGATCGCAGTAGCGTTGCAGCAAAGTGATCAGATCCGTGGACTAAATGAACGTCTTGGTAAGTTGTTCACTATATCAGCTGTTCTAGAGTTAAACGGGCAGCTTAATTCTAGGTCCACCTCCGTCGCACATCATCCATGTTGAAATTGAAGTCCTTGAGCGCGGCAATGCATCTGGTAAGTTGATTATCTGTCTTTGAGATGTCGGCATGAAATGTTGATCGCATCTTCAACAGGGAGTAGTCAGAATCACCAGGAAAACCCCACAAAGCGCAAGCATACTGGCACAAGCTTGAATGATAGAGATGAGCCCAAACGTCTGCGTCCAATGCTTAAGGACCTCGGAATGATCGAACTTACTGATAGTGAAGATTAAATATGTCTTCGAGGCATATGTAGAATTTTCCTTTGTAGAAATAATGTAAGATAGAATATACAACATCGTATCTACTATATTCTGAGAAAGGCAAAATCATTCAATGAATAGCAGTAGTGGATTATTGCTCAAGGTGCTCTAACTATAAGCAATTTATTGACATCGTCTTTTTTTCCAGTCAAGAAAGCTTCGTATTTTTTTAAGCTTGGTGATTTCGATAAAGAGACGAAATTGTCAGGGTTTAGCTGACAGAGAGACCATTTCACAACAATAGAGGAGACGATTCACGGCTATACAGCCAAGGTAACCAGTTCCCCGTATCTGATATTCACATTCAGAATTACATACATGCGGCTAACTATTATACAGCAGATTGCATATCGACGTTTCATTTCCTTGTACACATCTCCTCTACTGCTCTGTCTGCACCAGCTACACCTCCCCCATGGACCTGCCTGCCTGCTTCAGCTAAACCTCCTCCCTCATAAACCTCCTCATAAACCTCAGCAATTGCAATGGAAACAGCCGCCCAGTGAGTCCTTACACGCATGTAGCATAAATTCGGCTCGAAGTTCAAGACCTTCCATGTTTTTCACACCTTCCACAAGTTCAGCCTACACTACTGTGCGTGCTGGGGGAGGAGGAGGAGGCGGAAGCATTGGGCAATGAATTGTTTTGCTCCCGCCGCCGTCGATCGCCCGCTCATTGGCCGGAGCGCGTGGATCCGTCGGGTGATGCAGTGCCGTCCCTAAAGGGGACCTGTCATTACGCATCAGGTCACATCTCGTTATGATCCGTTATGAGATGTGACCCGCATGGTCTTTTCTGTTGGTCTCAATTGCACTTCTTGCTAGTTCCTGTTAGAAAATTATTGTAGATTAACAATCTGATAGCACTTCGTGATAAAGTAAGGTATGTGGTTACAGAGCAACGACAAGTAATACTTCAGGTACATTATCTTCGAAACACTTCCGAGTCACCTTGCTTGGCTAGGTTTCTCGGCCTGAGATAATTGAAGCAGTTTTCGTTCCATATCGCAAACATGCCACAATACCGGTACCTTTCGGTCTGTTTAAGCTGTGCTGTTGTACGCCGTTTCTTGATTCATACCCAACATCCTAGACTCCTACCCGAGATAACATCAATGATATGAGAGCCAAATTCACAATCACTACATAAGGAAACGGTGTGTTCTCCCCACCAGTTATCTTGCTAACATCATTGCAACTAGGCTATTTGTTAAGATCATGTACACCGTGTAACCGTGCCAGAGGCCACAAGGTGTCGAAGAGCGGAAGGTCAAGTGGGACAGTAGTGAAGTTATTAACAACACCGCCATTACGCCGTTAGTCCCCAGAGATCGTAGTGAGGAGAGAGACTAGGAGCAGCCAAGTCGGAGCGGCGGTATTGCCAGTGACGAGGAGTGAACCAGAGAACTTATAAGTCCTAAGTTCAGGGTGAGTACTTCGAGGTAATGAGCCTGAAGACTTAAGAGATGGACTAAGTTGGAGAGGGAATCTAAGTCGGTCTAAGTCAATAATTAAACTGAGGAACTACAGTAGCATACAGGCAGTATTTATATCTACGGATTGGCGCAATGGTGCAGAGCGCTAGACTAACTACTAGGAGCTATACGTGTAGTACCTGCAGGGTAGAGTAAAAGACAATAAGGAGAGACTAGAATGAAAGGGTATGTGTAGCGAGAAAGAACAATAAGGGAAGATTACAATAAAGGTGGATCTTTGGAATACCGAGCGGCGGAATGGAGGCCCGAGGCATGGGCTTGACAGAGAGACTAGAATGAAAGGGTATGTGTAGCGAGAAAGAACAATAAGGAAGAGATTACAATAAAGGCAGATCTTCGGAATACCGAGCGGCGGAATGGGGCCCCGAGGCATGGACTTGACACCATTATTCATCAACATTGGACATACTTATTTGCTTGCCGCTGGTGGATGTTTGCCCTCGCTCGTCGCCATTTTTTCATCTTTTGTGACTATCACCCCATCAATCTTCAGCCACACACACCGGCCTACTATCATCTACTCTTTTCTGCCCATGACCACCAATACCTGTGACCTTTTGCAATGGCACAACTGCTCAGTGCTGCTCACTATAGCACTCGAGCTCGAGAGGTCATGTCTGACTTACTCCATGTTAAGATCATGTACACCATGTAACCGTGCCAGAGGTCACAGGTGTCTAAGAGTGGGAGTCGAGTGGGACAGTAGTGAAGTTATTAACAACACCGCCGTTACGCCGTTAGTCCCCAGAGATCAAGAGTAATGAGGAGAGAGAGACTAGGAGCAGCCAAGTCGGAGCGGCGGTATTGCCGGTGATGAGGAGCGAACCAGAGAACGTATAAGTCCTAAGGTTATAGCAGAATGCTTCAAGGTAGTGAGCCTGAAGACTTAAGAGATGGACTAAGGTAGAAAGGGAATCTAAGTCAATAATTAAACTGAGAAACTACAGTAGCGTACAGGCAGTATTTATATCTACGGATTGGCGCAGACAGTGTGGAACGCCAGACTAACTACTAGGAGCTATACGTGTAGTCCTGCAGGGTAAAGTAAAAGACAATAA
>MU823672.1:0-28695 GCA_027921425.1 Lentinula novae-zelandiae | reverse complement strand
AGATTATAAGCTGAACACTATCCAGGTTGGTGCTAGAGAGTGTCACCACTATGCACCCTTTGCCTGCTCAACAGGAAGGACTAGAATGAAAGGGTATGTGTAGCGAGAAAGAACAATAAGAGTGAGATTACAATAAACAGTGGATCTTCGGAATACCGAGCGGCGGAATGAAGGTCCGAAGCATGGGCTTGACATGGCACAACCACACAGCGTGATTTGCCCTTAAGACCAATGACTGATCCTAAGTTCGAAGAATATCCAACAGCTGGATATAACTTCTCGCAGTCACAAGGAGCAGAACACAATGTTCCTATACTCACAAGTGCCGGGCCCGAATGGCTGCTAGCAAAGAGGTTTCAGTCTGGCGGGAGTGTGTCTTTCCTTTTTACGGATTAGCACTGCAACGTCATCCCAAAATTACTTGTATTCCAGATACATCGGATCACTATTTATACATACAGGATATAGAGTCGCACATTACAATTAATTTAATAAAATAAATGTTCAGAACCGCAAGGGAACTTCTACAATAGGTCAGATATTGTTTGATTTGAATCTACATGTCCTTATTTGGTCCATAATGTTCCAAGATTCTAGTATACCTCGAAACACAGGTAGGTACTTCAATATTCATTTAATTTAATTGCTTTGGAGAATGACTTGAATGGTGTTCAGCTGTCATTGCGGTTCACCACTTCCTTCGATCATTTGTCACCTCGTCTGGAGGCAAATCAGCTCTCCTTGTTTCTAATCCTATCAATCTGATTCATCTGGATTAAACTAATTGCTTTTCTCTTTCAATAGACACCCATTGTGCCTATGCTCTATCAAGGGAGTTATGCATAGTATTTGTTTAATTGTATTCTTCAATATTTTCTATGTCAGGACTCTTTGACATTCATTTGATATGTCTTCGGAGCCTCGCAGTACTTCGATCGTTCTTCTAGTCATTTTCCTCATCCATACAACCTGATTGGTCTATTAGACTAAATCGCAGTCCTTTAGATTAATGCATGATCTCATTCTAGAAGGAGTATTTGACAATTTCTGAGTTCTAGAAAGTCATTTTGAGTCAATCCTCGGCACATGGTCACTTGAATAAGTTCTTCCAAACTCCTGCCAGTGTAAGGTCCAAAAAGAATACCCTTGGTATGTCATACGTGAATGGTCATCCTTCGCGAGTCTGGTATAATCCTGCTTGACAAACAGGTAGACTCTTATCTGAAGGTAGTATTGGGGATGAGTAAACTAACCAACTTGTGGTAGTATGGGTATATGGTCCCCTTCAACTATTAGACTGATTCAGTATTGACTTTAACTGTCAATCTGGGTCTCAATTACAGTCCTCTTGATACAAATCTACGCGTGAAAGCGTCACAATTCACTGCATAGATGTCCAGCCAAAATTTAGGTGTGTCAGTGTTTGATAGATAGACTGAGGAGAAGCTGGTTCACAGCACATCGGCATTTAATAAAGTCATGGACTGGGAAGTACATAGAAGTGTCCTTCAAATGCTCCAAAACTTTCTGAAATTTCTTGTCTTTGTCAAAAATGGAGGTTTGTAACCTGCGAATTTGAATGTTACAATGCTGAATTTCCTCCTTGGCTCGTGCAACTTGGCGATGCTGCTTCATGAGATGTCGGACAACAGGGTCTGCCCATTTCTTGTCCAGAATGCTATGACGGGTGTCTTGAAGGATGTTGAATTGGTCGAGGAATGAGTAGTGGGTAACCTTTACCCAATCAAGTGTCGGTTGGCCTATAGCTGCAGCAGCGGAGTTGTAAGTCTTGACAGCATTTTGGATAGCTTTTGAGCGGCATTGGAGGGCATTTGAAATGTGAGTCCGCATTTTGTAGCCTGGGTAATTAGTCAATTAATATAGGTGAAGTAATAATGTCAAGACAACACACCAGTGAATGAAAGATTCATTTTGTGTAACTCAAAGAGATGCTGAATAACCAACTTGTAGAGCCACTCGAGTGCCTGTCAGTATTTTCTGGTGTTCATATACTCAATCGTCTCAATATACTCCCTGTCTGTTAGCTCCCAACGTGGTGAAATAGACATTGCAGTCTCCATCTGCACCACCTCAAAGAGCGTCTTATCCTGTTGTTCCCGCAAGTACCGCCGCTTTGTTTCAGCCCGGCGCCCATCCAATAGATTTCTGCTGTAGGATGCTGCAGAAGCAAGAAATTCGTAGTCTGCAGGTGTCTGGGAGCAAAAATCAGCAGCAGCATTGTCACAAGCAGAGCTTCAACATGAGTCAGTGAAGGCTTTAAGATTGAATCTCTATACTCACCTAAGTTCTCAGTATCTCTGCAAAAGCTCAACATATGCAACCGCATGCAGGTCCCCCTCAGCCTCCTTCCCAATCTCCTTCAAATGCTTTGATTCTTCCACAAAGTAAGTTTCGAGGTCTTCGATTGTGATACCTTTGGCTACAAGATCTGCCTGAAGGGCTTTGGCCTCATCTTCGAGTATGTTGAGTGCCTGTACATAGTTATTGTGCAGCATAGTAGCAAGGTTCTGGTATTTCTCCTGGTCCCATTGCTGTAAGAATATGTCAATGAAAACACGGCGTCAATAGGCAGTCATATATCGGATGAGAGGAGCAAGTTGGTTCGATGATGAGAAAAGTCACTCGAGTGTTTCGAGGTCTTCTAGACCCATGCCAAGGATGTTGAGTGGATGGTATTTCTGTTGACATGCTGCGTTGTGCAAGTAACCATGAAATGCGTTGACACATGTCCGGCATTTCTGCTTGCCAAACTCCGGGCCAAGTGAGCTGCGAAGAATGGTACCCCCAAAGCTGCAGCCAATGTCATAGCCCATAAGCCAGCGCGGCGGAAGCACCCCGAGAGCCTTTGCTACAATAGCTAGAGGATATTTAGCACTACATTAGAAGAAATATCAGTGATCTGTTCAAAAAGTAAGGCTTTCAAACCTACAGCTCCCCGCTACGTATCATGTCAGCAACCCATAGGACAAAGCCATGCCTGCATGCACTTGTAAAGTATCCAGACTCATGAAAAATACCCCACATTTTTTTCTGCTGGTCGGCAGCAGCAGCTTTCCAATTCTCAGTGCACTGTGCCAGCTCACTGTCTTCAATTCCATCTGTAGGGTCTCCGTGTTCCTCATCAATCCAATCACTTTGAAGCTCATCAGGGTCCTCATCCTCGATATTGCGGGCAAGTGGACGGGTCTTGATTTCACCAGCATATATGTTGACAAAGTCTTTGGATAAATAGTAGTCACTCTCTCCAAAGATCCGGGTGTCAGAAAATTCCCGATTCCCGATGCCCGCCATGCACTTAAGGGAGTTATTCCTGTCAACCACCCACATGCGCGAGAACTCCAGTTCTAGCCCGTCTTCAAGCTTCAATAAATTGAAGTCATAAATACTACTGGTTAAAGAAAAATATCTATGTACATTGTAACAGCATGCTGGGCAGCTGTTGAGAATGCGATAGTTTGCACCTTCGTGACCTAGCTCCTTAGCAACTTGAGTATCAATTCTCCGTTGGATAGCCAAGTAAATATCAAATGTATCTGAGAGACCCGTACAATAGCCCCGACGGAAGGGAAGCTGCAGAAATGAATCAGTAATCATAACATGTAATGGAAGAGAGGCGCACTGAATACAAGTGGCAAAGCGCTTTGGCAAAAGCTTCAACACTGAAGGATGGTTTGAAAAGGCAGAGTGTGTAGTATAGCTCCAGAATCTGAAGAGATATTGCAAGAGATGGGAACTCAGGAGACATGCCAAGGTACCCAGCAGAGACTAGTGCAACAGCAGCCTTAGTGTTTTCGCTTCTATGAATGCAGACCTCTTTCTCAAGGGTGTAGATGTTGACTGCGTCGATCTTAAAGCTATATTCTTCGTTGAAGTTATCAGATAAATTGAAGTTGTATTTCCATTTGATATGAGCTTCAGTCATCTCGTCGATAAGAGGGGCCCAAGCGTTGTTGAAGTTGTCAACCCGGTTTTTCCACATTCATGCATTCTTGTATTTGCGACGCCCCTCCCATCTACCACAGAGATTAGAGGCTGAGTTTTAATAACAAAGTACAAAAACTACGCACCTGCAAAAATGGAGGACGTCTCAAATGTCAATTGACATTCCCGCCGAGTTTCCAGCCTGTCCTTCTCCAACATCCTCATCGTCATCTTCATTTGCAGCCATGCTCATATCAAAGCCGCTATTATCCACATCCATTGGTTGAGGGTGCTCGATGCCAGGGTGGGAAGGTCCTGCAAGCTCGTCTAAAGCTTTCTGAAACTCCCGACTTAAGCCTGAGTATGAGATTACTGATGAGGCGAGCCTATAATATACAACTTAGCAAACAAACTTTCGCTTGCTTGAGAGCTTCGGAGAGCTGCTTGCTCTCACTTTTGAGCAACAGCAGCAGCTCCCAGTTGTTGAGTTTGAGTGAGGAAAGGTGAAAAATGCCCAGTGCCAACTGTAGACCGCACATTTTGTATGGTATGGGGTCTGCGCTTGGACATGAGTGGGATTACACTGAGGTGTCAAGCCAAGGAAGGTGAGAGTATGGGGATTTGCAGTTTGTACTTCAGGTAAGATGGATAGTAGTGAGTGAGGTGCGATGGGCGGGAGTCGGTGGGAAGTTTAGCACTAGTGATAATGAAAAGTGCTTCTCCGGATGGTTCGGTCCCGCTGTTGATGAGGCGGACTTGGTCCCGCTCAATCCTGAGAGATTCCAGGACTTATGTCATGGTTTTAGGCTGGGCTGGACCTATTACTATTCTCAGAAACCTCGGATTATTGCCAGAATTATTGGCAATGTTAGGGATCAATGAGAATTCAGGGGAGTAGCCCTGTCATGTGAATCTATATACCAGGCCTATATACTTTGATTGTTAGGATGTTGAGGTGATAAGCATAGTGGAAAGGGGATAAGTAAGCCCAGAAAGAACAATAAGAACAGATTACAATACAGGTGGATCTCCAAATTATGAGGCTGTAGTTTACGGAAATATCGTCCTTATATACGCCACTCCATACAATTTTAATTTCCTTTTATGGTAGTAGTTCCGCCTTATTTGGCCAAATGTAACACTGAGTTGAATTATATTGAATTCTTGTGACTGGCACGGGATATCACGGGTGTTAAGATCATGTACACTGTGAAGCCGTACCAGAGGCCTCAGGGTGTCTAAGTGTGGAGGGTCAAATGGGACAGTAGTGAAGTTATTAACAACACCGCCGTTACGCCGTTAGTCCCCAGAGATTGGGAGTAGAGAAGAAGAGAACTAGTAGCAGCCAGGTCGGATCAGCGGTAACACCGATGACAGGGAGCGGACCAAAGAACTTATAAGTTCTAAGGTCAGAGTAAGGAAGACTTCAAGGTGACGGGCCTGAAGACTTAAAGGACAAGAGACGAAGATCTAATGATCTAAGTTAGAGAGGATGATCTAAGTTGATAATTAAACTAAGGAACTACAGTATGGTACAGGCAGTATTTATACCTACTAATTGGCGTAACGGAGTGAAGTGCCAGACTAACTACTAGGAGTTGTTAAGTAGTGAATACTCAGTTAGATGTGAAATAATTGTATTTGGTACCTGTTAAGTAGTGAATACTATGTACGTCATGAGTATGGTATATAAGGATAAGTAATATGGGGCTCACCTCAGTTAGATGTGAAATAACTGAAGGAGCCCTGTCCGCCGGCCACTGGGGGTGTGGCTGATAAACTGTATAGTGCATATGTAATCGGGCGGAAGCAAAATATGTGGTCAAAGCTGGGGACTGTGCGTACGCTGTGCAAAGGTAGAATCTAACACCCCCCCTGCTCACACGATACAGTCCTAGTAGTCCGGCCATCTTCGCGTGAATTGGCCCACTGAGAGCTTTAGTAAATACATCCGCGACGTTCATACCTGTTCAGATTTCTGAGACTTTCACTGCCCCGCTAGCTAACTTCTCCCTGATGTAGTGGTCCCTTAGATCCATGTGCTTCACGAGGGCATGTTGTTTGGAGTTCTCGGTCAGTAGGTCAGGCTAATGGATCCAAAGTTGTCGCCCAGTAGTGTCACAGGTCCCTGCTGGTTCAGATCAGCCTCTGTGAGGAAGGATTGTAGCCAGAGTGCCTGTTGCAGGCCCGGGACAGGGCAATGTATTTAGCCTCTGTAGATGATAGCGCAGGTGTGGGTTGGCGTTTAGAACTCCAGGAGACGGGTGCCCCGGCCATAAAGAAGACGTATCCCGATGTAGACCTGCGGGTGTCTACACATCCGGCGTGATCAGAGTTGGAGTACCCTTTCGGTTTCAGTCCTATGCCCGACGAGTGCTCTTCACCAGCTCCAGGTGCTTCATAGGTAATAGCATATTCGCAGGACCACAGGAGGTATCCTGCCAGCCACTCGACGCACTCCCAGTGGGTCCTGCCAGGGTGGAGTTGATGTTGTGGCTGCCTTGCATAGTGCCGTAGATGGACTTCCTAAGTTTGCACACCTTGTCTTTGTTTCCTGGTTGGATGATGTCAAGACCATGCCTCGGCACCTCACTCCGCTGCTCGGTATCCCGAGATATACCCTTTATTGTAATTTTCTCCTTATTGTTCTTTCTCGCTACACATACCCATTCCTTCTAGTCTCTCCTTATTGTCTTTTACTTTACCCTGCAGGTACTACACGTATAGCTCCTAGTAGTTAGTCTGGTGCTCCACACTGATGCGCCGATCCGTAGATATAAATACTGCCTGTACGCTACTGTAGTTCCTCAGTTTAATTATCAACTTAGATTCTTCTCTCCAACTTAGTTCATCCTCTCTTGCCTATAAGTCTTCAGGCTCGTCGCCTTGAAGTACTTCTCACTCTGACCTTAGGACTTAGAAGTTCTTTGGTTCGCTCCCCGTCGTCAGCGTTACTGCCACTCCGACTTGGCTGCTCCTGGTTCTCACCTTCTCTGTTCTCGTTCTCTGGGGACTAACGGCATAACAGCGGTGTTGTTAATAACTTCACTACTGTCCCACTCGACCCTCCGCACTTAGACACCTTGTAGCCTCTGGCACGGTTACACGGTGTACATGATCTTAACAGATGAACCCGTCAGGCTGTCGCATGTACACTTCCTGGGATATAGGTGAATTGAGGAACACAGCTGTGAAGTCGACTTGGAAAAGGGAGAGTCGGAGGGTAGCTATGATGGCCAGCACGATCTGTACAGACTCCATGCACGCGACTGCCCCGTAGGTTTTGTCACAATCCTGTCCCTGGATCTGGGTATATCCCTGCACTACCCACCGCACTTTCCGCTTCAGTACCTCCCCTCCTGGTCCCCACTTTATAGCGTATGTCCATCTCCCCCCGGTGAGATTCGCATTTGGTGGTAGATGTACCAGCTCCCAACACCCCTCTGCAACGAGTGTTTCGTACTTGGCTTTCATGGGCGGGAGCCAAATTTCTGGGGCCTTCATAGCCTGTTTGAAGGTAGACGGGAACCAGGTATCGTTTGTAGCTGACGCAAAAGCCCATGGGTTAGCGGCAATAAGTGCGAGTGCTTGGTTGGCGGGCGGGGAATCTGTTGCCCAGTCTTCTTTGTTGGCCTGAGCTTCGTGTTTGCGCTCCGCCAGAGCCTGGTTTTCGAGAGCAACATGCGAGGGAGTGTGTACACGGGCACTTCTGCATAGTGGTGGAGAGGGATCAGAAGTAGGACCGGTTTCCCATGGTTCCTCATCTTCTTGATCCGCATGCTGGTTGAGCTGTGGGTCCATTCGTGGGTGCAGTTGATTCTAGACCGCCTGCAGGCTGGTTGCTTTCCAGGTCGCCGTCGTCAGTTGTAGGTGTTTCTTCCCTGGAGCGATGAGCGTCTCCTTCTTCAAATCTAACATCCCTTGACTCCAGGAAGGTACGGCACACCCTCTTTGTCCCATGTATCCTATCAGTTGGCATTCCACTGCCTGGCGCACCAGTTTCCCCTCGGTTCTGCTCTCAGGAAGTGTAGCCCACTCTTGACATCCAAATGGTCATAAGTGTGATATGTCCTGCCATTTATTCGACCAGTATTTGGTGGGCACGCGGTCTGGGAATCGTGCTGTGGGCACGAAATTGTCCACATAAGTGAACGTCGCTGCAGCCTCTGCCCAGAAAGAGCGGGGGAGGCCTGATTCTTTGAGGAAGGTGCGTACACCTTCGATAACTGTCCTGTTACCTCTCTCTGCCATCCTGTTTGCAGAGGAGGAGTATGGGGTTATCTTTTCGATGGGACTCCCCCGGTCGGCGCAATATGCTTCCAGGAGGCTGTTATCAAATTTGCCTCCGCCGTCGACCCGTATAATCCTCATCCTCATCCCCGTTTGGTTCTCGGCCATTACCCGGTACTTATGGAACTCTTTTAGTGACGTTTCCTTTCGCTTGTCCTTGAGGAATGCGGGGACCTGTACTGATGATGCTCCATCAGAGAAGAGCATCATGTATCTTGCCCCGCCCATGCTTGGGGTGGTGGCTGGTCCCCATAGGTCAATATGCACCCTCTCGAGTACCTCTGTCTCGTGGGTAAGTCTTTTGTCGAATGGTCTACGCGTAGCCTTCCCGTACAAGCAGTCGATACACATTCCGGCTAACGTTTTGGACTTGATTTGTAGCCCATCCACAAGGCCCCGACTCTCCATTCGCAGGATTTGTGGTACGGCTACGTGTGCCAGGTGTGTATGTCGACGGCCTTCTCATGAGATCTTGCTGAGTTGGCCTGTGTCTGGTACAGAGTCTCCACTTCGTACATCTTGGTCTTGCCTCTCCCCAGCATTGCTCCCTGTCCTTCCGGCATCTTAGCGCTCAATACCCCGTCGCCCCACTCCCCTTTGAAGTTTCGCTGGTCAAGAGTTGATAGGGAGATTAAGTTGTGACCGAATTCCGGTGTATGTTTCACATCCGTGAGTCAGATTCATTGCGTTGCCTCTCCTACTCTCGTCGTGAACTCAATGGTTCCTGTTCCATGTATCTTGAACCTTCCTGCATCGCCTGCTAGTGCGCTGGTCCCACTCTGCCCTTGTACTTGGCTGTATTTTACAAAGTCTGATCTGCTCACCCAGCAATGTTTGGTCGCCCCGGAATCAATGAACGTTCGAGTAGACGGTGTTTTCGCAGGTGCATAGAGGAGTGTATTACTTCGGCGTGTTGTACATGCTGTTGTACATGCCAGTGGACTTGGTGCTACATAGTGTGTATGTATGTCCTTACTCCCGTTCACATCCTTCGTCCCCTGATGCTCCCACCCTCTCAGAAAGGTATGATCATTGCTATCGAGGGGTCTGTTAGTTAGGGATGTGCATTGGTGGGGTGTACTGGGGGACAACGTACTGGTGCCATCTCTGGTTGCCTTGGCTGACAAGACATATGTTTCCAGGGGTGTTGCAGTCGGGTTCATTGTGTTGGCTGTAGCCGCTACGGCATTTCCGGGGTTCTGGTTCCTATTTGGCTCGTTGTTCTTGTTGAACCTCCAACTGTTAGGTCCCTTACCCTCTGCGCCCCCTCCCTTCGCCCAGCACCTTTGGATAGTGTGGCCGATTTTCTTACAGTTCGGGTTTGCGCATGTCGGCCTGTTTTTGTCTGGGGCCTGGGTGCTTGTTACATGCATCGCGAGTAGTGCTTTTACTTTCTTCTCCTCTCGCTCTTCTTCTGTTTGTTTCTTTTCCCTTTGTAGCCAGATACCTTGGAGGTAGATGAATGCTTCGCTGCTCGTCTTTCCGGGGAGGTGCCTGATGTCAGCATCCCAGTCTTTAGGGAGTGACACGAGAACAATCACTCAGAACTGACCGTCTGTTATCACTGCCCCGGCATTCGTAGCCCTCCTAAGTAGGTTTCACATAGTCCTTTTGTGTTCCTCCATCGTCTCTTCGGGATAAGCGTATCGGTGGGCTCGGAGGTTACTATCGTGGAATAGTAAGAGCTCTTCCGATTTTTGTTCAAATTGGTTGACAAGTTCCTGCCAGATTGCAGATGCCATTTCGGTGTAGTCTACCCCTAGTCCTGTGGGGTCGATGATGTTCGAGACTATTGTGCTCGCTACGTATCGGTCTCGGGCATACCATTCCTCGGGTGAAGGCGTCTGGCTGTATGGTGGTGTTGTTACTGTGGGAGTAGTCGTAGTTCCTTCTGGCGAGGTGACAGTTACTGCGGGCTTCCCGTTGTTGGGTTTGGCTATTGTTCCGTGTAGGTACCCTTGTAGTCCTTTTGATTCTACTGCGAGACTAACTTCCCTTTTGTAGGGCCACCAGTTATCCTCCCCTTCGAGGGCTATGCCTGTGGGGAATCGTTGGACATTCGGCATGTTTGATGACAATGACATTGTGGAACTGGGTGGTTCGGAGGCTTTGTGTGTGTATGTAGTTGCTCTTTTAGAGTGCGAGTCTCATAATCTGTTAAGTAGTGAATACTCAGTTAGATGTGAAATAACTGTATTCGGTACCTGTCAAGTAGTGAATACTATGTACGTCATGAGTATGGTATATAAGGATAAGTAATATGGGGCTCACCTCAGTTAGATGTGAAATAACTGAGGGAGCCCCATCCGCCGTCTGCTGGGTGTGGCTGATAAACTGTATAGTGCATATGTAATTGGGCGGAAGCAAAATATGTGGTCAAAGCTGGGGACTGTGCATACGCTGTGCGGAGGTAGAATCTAACAGGAGTTATACGTGTAGTACCTACAGGGTAAAGAATAAAACAATAAGGAGAGACTAGAATGAATGGGTATGTGTAGCAAGAAAGTACAATAAGGACAGATCTCAGAATACTGCGCAGCGGAGTGGGGCGCCGAGGCATGGACTTGACAACGGGACTGTCACCCTCTGTCACGATTACTTTTTCTCGTCTCACTCGGTTACTCCCTGTTACTCCATAGATAGTTCATGTAAATTTACTTTTATTCTGCTTTTCTCAAAAAATCAATGTCGGCGCCTGAAAGGTGCCTCGTTTTTTTGATTCCATAATATTTAATAACCCACAAGGAAGGAGCTGAGTTTTTACCATGCACGGTGGTGCAGTGGCCTACAATTGCATGTCCCAAGTATTGGTATGAAGTGCCATGGCATGGTCTTAATATCTGCTTGTCATCCTGGTGCTGCTGACATTGGCTTGGCTGCTACTTGTTATTATCTTCATCCTCCTACCCTGCTCTTGTGACTTGCAATGTGGCAGTGGTGTTGTTAATATCTTCACTACTGTCCATTTGTTATTGCTTTTGGTACCAATTCTTTGGTCATTGCCATAGTATGGAATCCCCAGTATGCATGGTCTTAACAGACAGTTTGGGTCTTGTGCCAATTCATTTTAACAAAAGAAACTCAAAATCTAAGAAATTGTTTTGTTTTTTCAAATAAAGGATCAGCAGGATGTATGTGGTACATGTTATTCTACTTAGTTAGGGTTAGCATGTCATCACCCTCCTCAATCCCAATATCTTGAGCAATATTGACCTGGATGCGGCGCATAGGCATACTTCCAATAGTCTGGGTGGCTCCATTGCTGGAAAATTTACTGCCTCCCCCCATGCTAATGGACTGAAGCTTGATTCTGATAGTTATTGCATTGAATGTGATGGCCTACAGGATTCATACAATAAGCAATGATTGCAGTGAAGGCTGAATACTTACAACAATTGAGGCCACACTTTCAAGCAAGATGTATTGTGCATTAATGTCATTGCTGTATAATGCCAGCAAGACAGTCTCCACAAAAAGCTGTAAAGCTGCTGACTCCACAAGTATCCTCATGATCGGCATGAGCTGGCTGCTACTGCTAACATATGTGGATGATTGCTGGTGAGTGTGCCAAATACGATAGCTCATAAGGGAGGTAGTGATAATGTTCAGCACCACAGCAAGGGAGTAAAATATCTTGATCCAAGTGGTAAGGCGAGCATCAAAGACAGTCTCCGTGGGTGACACTGTACTATACAATCCGCACACCATGTATCCAGCCACTAAGGATAAAGGTTTTACCACTATGAGTGAAATGACAGAAAGAAACTGCAGTCTGTACCTACCAATGTTGACCATTAGCAACATTGAAGGGAACATGATGATCTTCCAATTATGGCTCCAAAGAACCCAGCAGCGGTAAATCTGAAAGCAAATAAATGTTGAATAGGTATGATGTGGTAGAAAAGGAGATCACGCACAGCAGCAGCACTACCAAGATTCTCCTGAGTAGCATAGAGTGTGTCTTTGAGGATATGGTGCCATGGTCTCAAATCACCAATATATGCTACTGCCCCGCCTGGAGCTAGACTGTGATCCACATATCCCTCAACCATTCGATAAGCATTCATTGCAAGATGCCATGTTGCAATGAAAAACATCAACATTGAAATTCCAATCATTGCCTAGACAAAACAACAGTCAAGTTGATGATCACTTGATGACTTTGAAACATGCCACACATTACTGTGTTTATCAAATCTTTGAGTACCAATTGTGATCTTTGAGAAATGGATATACATGGTTGCAGCAAAAATTGCAACAAGAAACCCTGTTGCAAAACATGCTTCTTAATTCTTCCTGCTGATGAAAGCAGGCAGTAGTTACAGACCATATATGATGCCCTTTCCAAAACGAACAGTGAGAGGATGCTTACATCAAACAAATGAGAAAGTTATACCTCCACATACGGAGCAATCAGGAATGTCTTCTCCAATGAAAGTTGGCCCATTTCTTGCAATGTAACAAATGAGAGCTTGAAAGTCTGGATTTCGTTCGAGTATTTAATACTTGAAGGGCATTTCAAAGTCCGATGACGGACCATATTTCTGGCTACTTCCTTCCTATAGTATAACAAATGATGTCTAAAAGATGATTGTTTGCATCATCAATTGATGTGTCAATAGTTATAAATGCATCGAGCAAGTGGTTCTATAGAGAATGTCCTTATTGAGGAAGGGCAAAAAACCGGGTAGATGAATCAGTAGCATCAATATCATGACAGTTGTTGCAGTAAACAAGGCAGATTATAGTATGCACATGGAGTATACCCATGATATCCTTTAGTGCCGTGCCCTGCACGGCAGTCCCCAACTCTGAAAGTGAATATTTTAGTTAAATATGAAACCTCATTTCCCTTCTCTATGTAGAAAGTGTGCTTGAGGAAGAGACCCAGATAGTAATCTGGCAGCATAAGAAAGTTTTTATATGGGATCATAGGGCATAATCAGGAGTCCTCTCTGAGCAGTGTGCCGGAAACCCCGAAAGCACTGCACATTTGCATCAGGCTGCAAACCAGTGTGCCGGAACCCCTGAAAGGCACTGCACATTTGTGTCACTGGGACACTACCATCACAAAAACTCATGACTTTTGATTGCCATTTGGTGCGAACAAGGACCTCCTCTTTCAGAGTCAATGACTACTAAACATTGAACAATGTACATAAGGACGAGTCTTCATATATTCAGCCTTGTAAAATAATATACATTGTAAAAGGGCATAGCATGAGAGTTGGCACCACATCAGAATGTCATCTAGTGCCATCATTTCCACCCAGTATTGTTCATCAATTAGAGCTGTGCCTTGGATACCATTAGGACATGACGTTTATCCTCAACTGCACCTCTACAGAAACGGCATAGTCTTTACTCCCAGAGAAGCTGGAGGTGATACTGCCCTTCATACTGTGGTTTTCAATGACTGCTCATTTCCATATTGATCTCTGATTACCAGTCAACTGGGGATGTTTACTCAAACTTACTGAAAACAGTTTATCATTTTCATCAGACTCATAAGGAATAATATAATGGCTTCAAATGTCAAGAGCTGTCATAAGTGTCAATAAATAAAATATGACCAAATTAAGAATGACAAATTTATATAGAAACTGTGCTGCATTAGTAAATTGGATATTAGCAAGCTTCATGACCAAACCCTCTGAATGACACCAAAATAATCAAATTTTGCACGTCAAGTTTTCTCTCTTGTCAGGGAGAGGACTTTGACCTAGCTTGGATATGGTATCAGAAGCTTAAGATGTTCCTCAGTGACACCTAATACATTATCCTTTGCAATTACATATATAGTCAAATGTGCTAATCACACACCAAAGAACACCAACATATTTTCTTCATTTAGTATATATGCTATACAGATTCCATCATGTACACTTGATTATGCTGATACCACATATCCTGCCAAACTCAACAATACCAAATTTCCTGCCAATGTCATCCATACATCACCGACTCTGAAAGAGAAGGTCCTGGTTCGCACCAAATGGCAATCAAAAGCCGTGAGTTTTCATGATGGTAGTGTCCCAGTGACACAAATGTGCAGTGCCTTTTGGGGGCTCCGGCACACTGGTTTGCAGCCTGATGCAAATGTGCAGTGCTTTCGGGGTTTCCGGTGCACTGCTCAGAGCCACTCCTACACATTGCTGGGTCCAATAAGGCTAATATATGGTTTACCTCAAGGTTTCCCAATACATTTTACCATTAGTAGCCTGGCAAAATAAGCAGGTATGTCCAGGGTACATCTATACAATAAGTTACTCTGCTCACATTGCCATGTTCAAAGTTTCCCCTATGGTAAAATGCATTGGGAAACCTTTAGATAAACCATATATTAGCCTTATTGGACCCAGCAATGTGTAGGAGTGGCTCTGAGCAGTGCACCGGAAACCCCGAAAGCACTGCACATTTGCATCAGGCTGCAAACCAGTGTGCCGGAGCCCCCAAAAGGCACTGCACATTTGTGTCACTGGGACACCACCATCATGAAAACTCACAGCTTTTGATTGCCATTTGGTGCGAACAAGGACCTCCTCTTTCACTCTTTCAGAGTTAGTAATTAATAGTCAGGTGAGAATTAGAATCATGCCATTGGTCAGTTTCATTAATCATCTGACTGCATATCATACACTGTCTGTAGATCTCTGTACCCTTGTTTGCAACTGAAGGATCAGTACACAACTGTATGTTTACCAGAGCAAGGGTAGAGAGTGCTAGTGCCCAAAGCACTGAGTGCAAGACTCGCAACTTACTCTGAGCATTCAACTACTGGAAAGTACTCTCAGCTGCTCTCAAATAATGAACCCAAAATAATGGTTTTGGAGATGCAACACATGTTTCATTTTCACTTTCTTTTATGGCTTTGTCATTAAGTAATTGACATAAAAAGAGACGAGGTTGCAGATCTTGATATTCTTTTAGGGGTGAAAATGTATATGGGTCCATGAGTTCCATGCCATGATGAAAGACAGTGACCGCTACAGTGGTATCATCTGCAAGACCTGATGGTCACAACAGCAAGCGTACTGGCTGGACAGTGCTGGGCCAAAACTCCAGGCTTTGCACATGGCCAATTACACTAAAACTAGCACACTGATTCTGTGTTCAATATCATATCATATGTTGAAATTACGTGTCGTGATGAGGAGATCCAGGCAGCCCAATACAAGCCTTGCTGATGGCCTGGAATGCTTAACCCAGCGGAATGATATCAATTTGTTGTGAACAAAAAAATGTCATTCTCAATTGTGTGAGGTCAGATTAGAGCGGTAGAATTTCGTCTATCTCGGATTTCAAGCGGTATCACAGCTGCTTGGAACCATGACTACAACATGTTCTTCGGACGTCATGAGCTGTCTTCGGGGGTCAGTACCGGCCCATGTTTACAGCTCATGGAAGGCAAATCCAAATCATTTAAATAGTGTTTGCACTTTGAAGAAGGCCACAAGCTCTTCTAGTCTCCTTACTGGGTCCTTTGCTGATATACTAGCTCCTGCTGCAAGATGGCATCATATATGAAGGCAAACATTTACTGATATCACTCTTCAATGTTTTGCCAGTGTACTCATCTCAGTTACAATAGTTTATATTCGGAGTGGTTTCCCTTGGATTGGTATTCTGGATTATGAGTCCAGTAATCTTGCGTCAAGTTATCAGTGATGATAAGGGCCACAAAATTCCTCCTGGTCCAATGTTGCGCTACTTTTATCTGCGAAAGTACCCTGAGCGTGCCTTACAAGCTTGGGCAGCAACCTTCGGACATCTATTCTCCATTTGGATGGGTACACAACTCTTCATTGTCATTTCTGATCCTCAGATTGCCCGAGACTTACTTGTCACCAATGGTGCTATATTTTCTTCTCGCAAACACTACTTCATGAAAAATCAAACTATCCTTCGAGGGAGAGCTATAACTGCTTCTGAATATGGTGAAACATGGTAAATGACACATTGAACTAGATCATGATGATCATACCTTTCCTGATGGAACCGCAGGAGACAACACCGGAAACTTGCTATGCAGCTGCTCACGCCAACTGCTATTGAAGGATATGCTCATAGCCTTGACTATGAAGCACATATCCTCATACGTACATTAAAAGATGATGGGCAGTCTGGTCAAGTTCCTATCAATCCTCATCACTATGCTGGTCGGTTTGCTTTGAAGTGAGCCAGTTTGATTTAGGCACTAGATACAGTCACTGATCTATCCTTTAAGTAACATGTTGTTGATTTCATTCGGGATACATACGGAAAATATTGAAGATCCATTGATATCTCGAGCACTCGAACTTGCTATGGAGTTCATGGACTTGACAGGTAAATATAATCAAATAAACCCTGGGTATCCAATAGCTCAGTCTGCAATTTTCATAGGTCCTTGGTCCAATGTGATTGATTTTCTTGAGCCTCTGCAATGGATTCCTTCTACTCTACGGACCAGAGGTCTTAAGCTCCATCAAGGTCTCATTGAGGTTTATGGAAGTATGATCATGCGCATGAAGGGGAGACTTGAGGCTGGGGAGTATGTTCCAGATTGCCTTGTAAAGACTCTTATCGAGAACCAGGAGAAAGAGAAACTTGATTGGGAGGATTTGTGCATGTTATCTGCAGTTTTTACTCTTGGAGGGGTTCACTCTGTATGTGTCAGTTGCTTTACATTGCATCTTGATTAATTTTTAGTTTCTTTCAGACCTCCGGTATTATTCAATGGTTCCTTGCACTTATTCCATCCCATCCCGAGGTTACCCTTCGAGCTCAAGAAGAGTTGGACAGGGTGGTAGGGCGAGATAGGTTGCCTACTGCTGAAGATGAGGACAATCTTCCTTACATCAGAGCAATAATCAAAGAGGTGGGCACATACTAGATCCATTATGCTAAGGCTACGCTAAGGCACATTGCATCACTCACACATAGGTTCAACGTGTACATGCACCATTCTGGATGGCCACTCCACACTGTGCTAGCGAAGATTTTACTTACAATGGCTATTTTATCCCAAAAGACACGGTCATTGTTTTGAATTGTTATACTCTTCATCACAACCCAGAGCGCTATCAAGACCCGTGAGTGTCAGTTTGTTAGTTTCCGATAGTTCCTGAGTCTTGGCATCCCAAAGATGGTTATTCAATCCTGACCGGTATATGGATGACAAATTGAGCTGTGCAGAATCTGCAAAATTGTCCGATGTAGTTCACCGTGATCATTGGACATTTGGAGCAGGGTGTGTTCGATATATCAAACCTTCTGTTCCCCTTCTCACCTTCCTGTTGATTAAATTCAGGCGGAGGATGTGCCCCGGTATTCATGTGGCAGAGCGGGAGCTCTGGCTAGCTATCTCTCAGCTTCTATGGTCATTCAACTTTCATTCACTTCCAGATGAGCCTATCTCTCTTGAAGAGTATGAAGGCCTTTCTGGGAGAACCCCATTGCCTTTTCGACTCATTTTCAAGCCACGAGATGATAAGTTGGATTTAGCTCTCACTGATGAGCATGAATTGACATATTGGAGTCTTTGATTACAATGATTATCAAATCTATAGACTGCTGTAGAAAGTTTTCCATTTTAGTGCACTAAATGTAATGACATCATATTATCTTTGGGTCCCACTTTCAGGTGTTCTACCTTCACTCTAAACACCAGATTGCCTGCTCAATGTGTGTGCACATAGTAAGTTTTGTACAGCATGAATAAGTAATCAAGTTCCCAAGTAAAGCATGTGGCTGGTGGTGCTTTACTTAGGTCTTATTAATAGGGATATGAAGGTACAATTCATTTGGTTGCACTGAAGTATTATTGTCTGAGATTTGCTGTCTGCAAAATAATATCCATAGGTAGTACCAAGCACAAGGTAGATTTCACAAGTCTGAAATACATCATCTGCAAAAGCTGGATTTTTGGCTAAAAGCCTGAGAGCAGCTGACAGTGCTTCCCGGCAACAAAACCATCACCAGTAAGTTTTAACAGGATGTTTTATTGATTGTCAATGCTAATAAATGCAAATTCACTGTAAATTTTCCATCCATCACAAAGACTTATGTGAGGATTTGCATGCAGTGCTATTGATAAACATTGCATATTGGAGGTTCTTATTCAAGTTTGCACATTCTATTCTGCCACAATGATAACTGGTTTACCTGTATCCTTATGACCACTACTCATCATGGTGACTATTGCTTGAGGAACATCTTCCCACTTCTCTCCAATGACTACCTCTTTACTCTGAAGTTTCCCCTGTGCAACCATTGCAGGTATTTCTTGAAAGAATTGTTCAGCAAACTGAGGAATGAGGTCTGGAACAATGAATCCATGGAGTGTAATGCGCTTTTTCATGATTTGGTAGGCATTCTGTGAAGTAATATCAAGTTCAGAATTATATGGTAATGAAATAAAACACTGAGTTACTCTTAGCCTGTATCGCTGTTCAAATGGGACATTGTCTGTTCCGACTGTGCCACAAATCTGTGCCAAAAGAATGATCCCTTTGAGACTATGAGCACCCATATCATTCAATTAACTCACAGCAAAACGGCCTTGTGCTACACTTGCATCAAGGGCAGCATCCAAAGCCTCTGCACCCACATTGTCCTATACCATAGTATAATGTGTCATTATGCTACTATTGATTTGTGCTGCAAGGTTGACCTACCCAGAAAGCATGAATTGGAGCATGCTTAGATAACACTGACTCGTAGCTCTCCTTGTTATAATTAAAAGGGACATCTACTCCCAGAGTCTTCATGAACTCGACTTTCGGATCTGACCCGGCGGATGCAATAACTCGCATCCTAAATGGCTTGCATTCAGAGGGAAAATCATCTATAATTATCCAATAGACTTTACCCTTTCATTTTTGCCAGTTGAATAACAAGACTGTGAGAAAGGTTTCATGTAAATTGAAAATATGTGTGACATCCTCAACCATACCTTCCGACCCCCGAGGCACCAGATGAAACATAAAGAGTCTCTCCCTGTATGCAGGAATTAAATCAGTGTGTCGGTAATGGACAATAACATGTAAATACCTCTTTTCCTTTAATAATCCCCTCCATTCCGACAAATGCAGTCAGTCCAGGAGTTCCCATAATGTTTGTATACTTGCTCAAAGGATACATCTCTTTGGGATCAGGTACTACCTGCAATGCAAGGGAATCCATATCAAATGTTCCGGGAGCCCATTCCTCCGGTTTGAAAGCAATTCGACCTAGAAATCATAATTGCCTTATCTTCACATACTTCAAATTCAACACACACACCTTCAGTGTAAGGCTGGATTGTATAGGCTTCCCAAGGTGTTTGCCCATACATATAATCTCCAATCTTGACTGATTCCTTTTCTGACTTTACAACTACCACAACAGCAAATGCAACAAGTCTGAATCTGTTTTGAACAGGAGGATCATGTGAATTAAGGCGCATACTCACGGCGCTCCAAGAATATAGGTTGTTGTGTAGCTTGGGATGGAAGGATTCCGCATGCGCTCACGCATAGCAGGCTCGGGACTAGTGCAATGATTGTCATTGAACCATCACAGTCACATTGTAACACATCTTACCTTAAAACAAGTGTCTTGGTGAGATATCCACCATTCAATTGAACATTATCAATGTCAATTGTGTGCGAGGTATCAAGTAGGATATGTTGGCCAATGATAGGCAAACCAGATTGTAGGTGTTCATTGAAAACAATGCGGGGGTTCAACATGGGGGCCATATTCAAATCTTGTTAAGTGAAATTATCTGGTAAGGTCATACCTCTTATATCAAGTATTCCATCCAACAAACTCACACACATGTCATACTCATCACTTACTGTGGCTGACTCCCGCGCAGATTGACAGATCATGGATGGCAACAAGTACACACAATTGCATCTTTTATGACATAAAGACAGTTGAAGGAACCAATTGAAAGTCGATAAAATTTCTAACAGGAGATTCATATGCACCTGAATTAACCAGGTCAATATAATTCATTCTAGAGTTTAAGAACAAGCTAACAGCCTGAGATTAGTGCAAAGATGTGTGTATTAACAGAAATTAGTTGCTCACTACCTGTTGATCAGAGATCAAATTGATGACAGATCTACAACAGCTTCTCCCGAGGAAAAGGATCAAGGTGTGGATTGAGAAAGAACTGCCATTGCCAGCGTACTCATAGAGGAAGTCTGTATAACGGGAAAGGAAGCCAACATATTGATGCCCGCAATAGCCAGAGCCAGCGCGCACTGTCAACTAGAAGCCAACTTCTAGCCGCTATGTGATTGATTGCTGATGTGATTCATAAGGCCAACAACCATGCATCATGTGTTGTCTATGACTAAACTAAAATGGTACAGATCACATGTAATGTACTTTGAAGCCACATCAAGTCAATGACAGATTGACACCTGTTGACATTGGCTGGTCACACATGACTATCCCATATATACCTCACTTTCATGTCCAACTGATCCCCACAAATGGCTTCAATGAACACTAAGTTAACTGCACTTTTGGGTTTGTGCGCTGATGTACCCAAGAAACATTGGTGATTAACTCAGACACAGGTATTAAATTTCCAATTGTGGCAGCACCTATGTATTATGCATCAACCCCAGAAATGGCAGCCGCTGCCACAGGAGCAGGTGCTTTTGGATTCATTGCTGCTGGTAAGTTCATATGATAACCTGCTCTGGTAAAATCATGTCTATCAATAATATAGGATTCACTTCCTCAAGAGCTTTAGTTCAAGATATTCAAGCCACCCGTGCAATCCTCAAAGTCCCTGCCAAAGATCCTACCCCTATAGGTGTCGGGCTACTTGGTTGGATATTGGACAAAACTGAAATTTCCGAAGATCCTCGCCTTCCAGCAGTCCTTGCTGAACGCCCGATAGCAGTTTGGTTTGCATTCGGGCTCAATCTTGGCAAGTATGTTACTCAAGTTCGGGAGTATGATGCCAGTCGAGAACACAAGACATTCATTTTTGTCATTGTCAATAATGTTAATGAGGCCATCGAGGCAGCAGATGAATGGAAAGTGGATGCTCTTGTTGTACAAGGTATGTGCAAATTTGCCATCAAATGAATGATTGTAAGATCAGTGATACACAGGGATTGAGGCGGGTGGTCATGGAAGAGGAGATGCACCTCCACTTCTCACTCTCCTGCCTTCCGTTCTTGCTGAAATTCCTTTGAGACCTGCTGTCATTGCGGCAGGAGGTATTTCCACTGGTAAACAAGTTGCCGGACTCCTCACAATGGGAGCAGATGGAGTTGTACTTGGCTCCAGGCTACTGTGTACTCCAGAGTGCATGTATCCTGAGCCGAGTAAGGAAGTCATTCTCAAATCCAACTATTCATGTACAATCCGAAGTGATCTCTTTGATGAAGTCAACCAAACAGCCATGTGGCCAGCGGGTATTAATGGGAGGGCCATTGCAAATGATATTATTCAAGATGCAAAGGTGGGCTTGAACTTGGAGGAAAGATTGAAAAAATATAGGGATAGTAAAGTGGATGGGGAGCTGAACCGATTGGTAATTTGGGCAGGAGATGCTGTTGGGTTTGTGAACAATAGGGAAAGCACAAAGGTGGGAATTGGCTTATATTTTGAAATATTCAGCAATTGATGCGTATTCTATATCAGGACATTATTTGTCAGATTTATGAAGAGGCAGTTACAGCATTGCAGGAAGGCGTAGATATTCTGGTTGGGTGATTATAGCATACATCTTTCAAAACAAGGAATTGGAATAAAACTGGTCGTGGTTGGAACCGGTGATCAAATTGCAAACTCAGAAGTGGCTTCCTCTTCCGTACTCGCTCCTCTTATTTTCCCATCCTTTGTCCTCCTGATCCACTTTGTTTGCCTGGACCAAACCTGGAGGCGGTAAGATGACGGTTCTTGGAAACCCGAAACAAGCAATTGGGGAAGGGGTTGAGATCAAGGAGAGGAGGCTCCTAGCCGATGTGAAGATGATAATTGGTCTGGCGTGTCAAGAGTGCAAGCAAGAGTAGAATGCGACTGCTTTGTGGTTGTGATACTGGGCGCTAGTTGATCCTGATGTGAGGAAAAAGAGTGTGAAAACTGACCTGGTTCGCTCCGTTTCACTATTGGCGTTGTGGGTCTTAGTACTGATACTGATGCAGAGGGAGCAGTAGGCGATTCCTTTACTTGTGGCACATCCCCATGAGAGGAATCTCCCTCTGTCCCACCGTTATTTTGAAAAGGTATAACGACTGAATTCGGCCTCGAATATCCTGCGAACTCTGAGTATCCTGAATGTCTTGACATCCTTGACCCAGGTCTCGATGACGGCGGGGATTTGATGCCACATTGAGAAGACGAGCGTGAACGTGATTGTGGATGAGTTTCTTCTGGATGACTCTCCGAGTTGTTGTTGGGATGCGGATTCGTCAATGACAGCTCCGCTGGTGCTTGAGACTCTGGCTGTGAAGGAATTACAGGCATCCCATGCACGGCAGACATCGATGACCTTGCAGATAGAGTAGACATCATGGACGTCGTGGACGCTGTCTGGGGCAAGACACTGTATTCCAACTCTGGTAAGTATCCTTCATCGCTGGACTCGTCTGGCTCCGGTATTTCCAATGGTTGAATAACATTCTGACGTAGAACAGGGTCAACGTTAGCAACAACTCCACCATCCAGGTCCCGACCACCTAATCCCATCCTCAACACATCCATCCCGCTCTCGACCACATGTAACGCGGTCCGGAGGGCCTTCCTTTGCGCTCGTGCTTCTCTCAACTCTTGTTTGAGATCTCGCTGTTGTCGCTGGAGCTTCTATTCGGTTTCAGCTCGAAGTTTGCGTTCGGTTGCGACCATATTGTTTGCCTAAGTAGAGTCAGGGTAAGTAAGAATACGTGAACTTGGCGACGGAGGAAGTGGTGCGACAAATGTCCGAAAGGACTGATGATAGCGAGACACCTACCTGCTCGAACAATGCCTAACTTATACTCTCTATTTCTGCCTCCAGTTTCTCCTTCTCTTCCTTAGCTTTTCCTGCTTTTTTCCCGTCTTCGCTTTCTGTACATCCAGCTCGGCCTTCAGGTTTTCTAACTCAGCCTTATCCTTTGCCATTTGAGTCTTCGAAGCTTCGATATCTCGCCGTAAATTGTCAAGACTATTGGCATTGACAGGGTCATCTGGTCCTCCAGCGATACTGCCTCCACCGGCCAATAGCGAAACGCTCGACGATGATTTAGTACAATGTCGTCCCGTGATATTTCCTATCGTCAGACTCGCGGTATTGTTCCCAACAAAGGGAGTTTGCGGACGGCGAAATCCGTGTCATCTCATGACTTCAGAGACCATAAACTGCACCCGCCATTGTATAAGATATTCGAGCATCCTCATATATATCAATAGAAGTTCTATATTGTGTGAAGTAGTCAGTATCGATATAGAAGATTTTGCCTGGGGGCGGAGCCCCGCGTGGGTGGGCAACACACCGCGGAGCGTCTGAGCTGTAATGAGCTTACTAGCTAGATACTAGATGAGTGAAGGGCGGGTGGGTGGCTGACGACGAAAGATGAAGCTGTAAGAGGTCTGGCGGAGCGAATGGGCGCCTAATGGCACTCATTGCCACTGCTTCCGCGACTGTTGATATTCACCGAAGTTTGTGATACATAAAATCCGTGCGCCGGAAGGTCTACCCACTTCTTGCAGACATTTTTTTCCGTCAGTCTAGCATTCAGAGACTGAACTCAGGATGGCAAAGTCGTATTTATATTTGCCTTGAGTCTGGACAACCTTGGAAGATACCGACCCAGCACCATCACCGCAAGTTCAATCCAAAATCAAAGCTAAGGAATTTGAGTTCCATTGACAAGTATTACTCGAACACCTCCTCATCTCATCTCCGCCGCTTCAATTACAATCCTGAATGTGCTCCTCGAGTTGATCACCCTTTTGTCGTCATTTTCCTTGAAGCTTATACATATCCAAATTCCCCTTGGCTCCATTTTGTGCACATCCTTTGTAAAAGACTAAAAGTATTTAGCCTTATTCCAGAGATTGAGATGAGTATATGTACTACACTGGTATAAAGCCAGAGTACATTATTGACAAATACCTCAATTCTAGGCATCCATACACGCAGGCTGCAGCAGCACACTATGTGCCTTCAGTTTTCTTGCTCGCAATGATGTACATTTATAACGTGCCTATACGTGTAAGTTTCTCAGTGTAAGGTACATTTACCGATCCCCAAATCCTCCTATTTATATATTCCACTGAATCAACTTGCCACTTCTTTCCTCTGATGATTCTAACTTCCAATTTCCCTATGTGCTCCCATTTAGGTAGAAGACCAACAGATAACCTTTGAGCAAGGCCAAGATACCCACTGTTACTGGGAATGACAGGACACAGAATGTTCACCCTGAGTGACTTCACTTTGTTCGAAAAGTCAATATTCAAACACTCTCCTAGTATTGCTCGGAAATAGTCTTCATCATAAGATCCTTCCACAGGAATGAATGGGACAAGATCCAGGGTGAGTACATCAAGGACAGATTGATGGCCTGTGAGGAAACTGAAGGTGCTCTGGCGCAGAGCATCAATGTCATGTGTCTGCAATGTGAGAGATCGGAGGTCCGGGAGCTTTCCCATATGAAGCTGCGGGATAGCTAGAATAAATAAATGTCAAAAGAATTGATTTCAAAAGTATGAGACGTACTGTGGTCATTTAATTCATGATGTAGATCAAGGTTATAATCAAGTCCGATTGACAGATTTTTCAAGGTGTCACTGTTTGCCTTGAGAAATGGCTGTAAGGCTTCAACAAGACCCCACCCGGTACTGGAGTTGTGACAGATCATTATGTCCAGAGTGTCAATTTGTGGTGTGTAACAAGAATGATTAAGGATCCATTGTAAGATTAACGAAGGATTGGCCATGCGTAAACGGAGCCTCCTCAGATTAGGAAGGAAACTCTGTTGTCCTTTTGTGGTAGGAAAATCTGGCAGAGTTCCGCACACACCTCTACCTAGATTTGTGAAGATAGCTAGGCTGTCGAGATGGGGGAGAGAAGTGATAAGCTGAGGTAGATCACTGCACCATACGTGTGCCATGTTGGAGTAGACAAAACTGCGTATTGAAGAGAATCTCTGCGGAATTTCAAGACTGTCCGTGAGGCTGATATCTCCAAGGTACTGTGTAATAAGCAATGTCTCGGTGAGAGTAGTGTGTATACCCAGTGCATTAATACATCTGTGTAACCTGTCCCGAAATTCAATGTTTAGCACACATCCTTGGATGGTATGTCGGAAGGTACAAAGCGGCGAGTCCAGAAGTTCCAAAAATGTTTTAGTGTTGTCTTTAGGACTGCGACCAAAGGATTTCTGGTACAAGACAGGTATGCGGAAAAGATGGTACCGGGTTGTGGGTAGCCAGCGCCGAGATACAAGACTGCTAGAAGAAAGAGATGATACTGATGCATGATGATAGTCCAAAATGTGATCTAGAAGTTCTTGCGGAAGGATAGTCATGTCGCATTGGTTGTTCATTCCAACAAAAATATATATATCCCCAGGGTCAAGTGATCCCTAGGATCATATGTGTAAGCCATGCCATGATCTAAGTAAGCAGGTTTACAAACTTTGATCTCGATCATTGAATCAATTCCACCAAGACTGCATGCACATGCTCATGGGTATGACGGTCAGGATAGTCAAGGCATGAGGTGAGCAGAGGCATAAAATGAATGAAGGAGCATTTGTTTAATATCCAGAGTCGGGTATAGCGGTCATAACGGTGAAAAAAAAGTGACTGTATAGAATGAGCTCACAATATTGGTCGACCATTTTGTCCGTCTTACCCTCGCAATTCAGTCCTTCTGCGCGCTACATAGTTTAGTGTTAAGCAAGAGATTGCTGTGGTTTGAATTGAGGGAAGAACATATGGGACACTCTGTACTGGACCTTCGATATATAAGGGCATCGATATTTCACCATCTCACAAGTCAGGTACTTTTCTCTTCTGCTGGTCAGACAAGAGAATCCTCCTGCTACCAGACCCCTCACTCTACATTTTTCAACAATGCATATCTCAATCCTTGCTATCCCTTTTGCTTTGACATTTTTGGTTGCTGCTGCTCCATTCCACCAGCCTAGGGTATGTTTCAATGGCAACCTACAAAACAAGGAAATAAATCACTTCCTGAGTAGGCCGGACATTCAGAGCGATCCAATACTAAGCCTTCAAAGTCTGGTTCTATGTCACCTTCAACCAATAATAATTCTGTGAGTATTATCTGCTTGGCCACAGATATGTTTTCTCTGCTCAATGTACCTAGCAGTGTACTGCACTCACAACCATCGCAAGGTCTAAAACTTCCCACAAGAGTAAGCGAATTGATGCACAAGTTCAGCACCCTCTTGGTAGAAGTGATGCTGTCTTGTTTCATGGCACCTATAGAGAAGACCATGCTGCAGAACTACAGTCAGAGGTAGATCTAAGCTCTATAAAGCATGGTGATTTGCACGATGTTGCAGTCTGTAAGTAGAGAGGGCTCAATTGTTAATCACCAGTGATTTGATACTGAATACATGCATGCTCATAGCTGGTGTTGATGGAGGATTTTATCTCACTGACAGTCTTTTGGCAGCTGCTCAATTTGCATGCCGGAACCTCGAGGCGAAAGCATATGTTCTTGGTGAGTTGATTATGGCTTTAAATTGAACAGTATTTGAATTTAATTTGTTTTGCAGAGTACAAATGGACTGGTGCAAAGTCAGTGACTCAAATCCTATTCATGACAATCATCATCTGCAAAACCTGGATGTTCGCAAGAGCAAGGGTACTAGCTGGAGAGCACTGTCCAGCACTGAAAGCACTCCCAGCAGTTTTTCAGTACTGCTGGGAGCGCTTTCCCAGCTGGACAGTGCTGTCAGCTGCTTTCGAGCTCTTAGCCGAAAATACAGGTTTTACAGATGATGATGTCGGCTTCATATGACTGAACATGAACTTATACTAGTCTCCCGGTGAAAGAATACCAGAAAGGGGCCGAGTTTACTGCATTTCTTGATTATGATAAACATGCAGAAGCTCCCTCTCGTAATGCAGCCCTTGACCAGACATCTGCAAAACCTGGATATTCGGCTAAGGGTTGAGAGCAGATCCCAGCAGATCCCAGTGCTGAAAGCACCGAAAGCATCATGCTCTGGGTGCTTTCACTGCTGGGAAGTGCTCTCAACTGCTTTCGGACCCTTAGCCGAAAATACAGGTTTTGCAGATGGATAATGGCAGACAATGATATGATCACTAGGTATACTAGATTTTCTTCTATCTACATGATATCTAATTGACTGTGGATTCACCTAGCCCAATGATAGATAAATATGCTGATGCATTGCTCACCCCATATTTTAGACAATATGCAGTGATTAAGCAACAGGCTGCCACAAACAACCTCAAGTACACCTCAACATATGAAGTTCCTTGCACTGCTGTCCCTGTTGGAAAAGATCTTTCTGCTGAGTACTATACTGCCAGTCAGAAGTCAAGTCCCCATTTTGATGAATTGGTCAAGCTTCTGATGCAATGTGAACCTGGCATTGGTCCCTGGCAGGAGGCAGTAGATGCAGAGAAGGATGCTTAAAGAAAACATATATAGGTGGCTACCAATTTAACTTGATTTATTGAAGCACTACTGATTGGTATTAGTTTGTTTGACTTGACCACATAGTATACCACATATAACTTCCTACAAATCAATATTCGTCCTAAATGTGACCATAAGGTACAGACTGACCATTGTTTTATTGAAGGGCAAGTTAATCACAATGCAATTGTAGGCCACTGCACTACTGTGCATGGCAAAAACTCAGCTTCAGTTTTGTGCCTAATTCTCTGCATGAAATTTGAATGTGATGTCTTCGAGGGAGGCACATATAATTTCTACTGCAATATTAAAGGAAATTGTTATCATTGTAGAGAAAAGTCATGAGATTGTAGGCCACTGCACAGCCGTGCATGGCAAAACTCGGCTGGTGAGTTCAGTTGTCTTAAATGAAGAATAATATATAATTATAATTAACCACTGGCATAATTAATTATTAGACCTGGAATAAATCCCAGCAGAAGCAGAACCCGACTCACACTAGGTCCAATCTATCTTATTGAGATTGGAACATTCAAGTACAGGAACACCATTGTTGGACATACCATCATAGATATAAATTGCATCACTGCTAACAATTCCAGATGAAATGTTCCCTCATTGGAATATAATGAATGGCCCCCTTGAGTGTATGGGCAGGGTTTTTGTTTTTGTGTCTTGGCCTTGGGTGGGTGGTGTTGTCATTGCTCAGGTGTGGCCTTCCATCACCGGCAAAGCTAGAACATTAGGTGTGTCAAGCCCATGCCTTGGGCCTCCATTCCGCCGCTCGGTATTCCGATGATCTGCGTTTATTGTAATCTCACTCTTATTGTTCTTTCTCGCTA
>MU823671.1:0-28866 GCA_027921425.1 Lentinula novae-zelandiae | reverse complement strand
GAGCCTGAAGACTAGAGAGTGACGAGAGTATAGAGAGAGACTCAAGTCGAGGACGTTAAGAGAGTGATCTAAGATGATAATTAAACTGAGGAACTACTGTAGCGTACAGGCAGTATTTATATCTATGGATCGGCGTATCGGGGCGGAACGCCAGACTAATTACTAGGAGCTATACGTGTAGTACCTGCAGGGTAAGTAAAAGACAATAAGGAGAGACTAGGGTGAAAGGGTATGTGTAGTGAGAAAGAACAATAAGAAGGAGATTACAATAAAGGACAGATCTCAGAGTGCCGAGTGGTGAGGCAGGGCACCGAGGCATGGACTTGACACCCCCCCCTCCCGCCGAACTAGAACAGAATCTAAATGCAAGCCATGCCCAGTACTCTCTCTGGGCATTCCAGCGATTGAATATCTGAGGAAGAATTTGAGTAATAAGGAGAAGAATAAGGATGTCAAATTGCAACCTGTGGCCTGATTGTAGATATTGTTGGGCATTCAGACCAGCTCTCCCAAAAAGGATGTGTCATCCAGTAGTTCTGTAGGTACTTGATGTGGTCAAAACCAGCCTCGCATGCTCACTTAGCTTCTGGATTGGTAGCAAGGTTATTGAAGAATGCTTTGTGGTCATTGAGGAGAGCAGTTGCAAATGCATAGTCAACTGTTGCAATAAGGCTGAAGCAATTAGCTCAGTACAGATATAGTAAATAATATGACCTACTCAACTTCGAGTTTTTGGAGTACATCTTGGGCATAATTCTTCCAGAAATCAGGAGCTTTACATTTAAATATTTTCTTCCGGTGATTAGTCCAGCATTGGCGAAGGTGAAACTTGCATATAAGCAAGATAATCTGTGGCCAGACATGGATAAGGGCGCCCCGTTCCTTGGTATCTGTATCAGTAATTGCAGAGTAAGGCTCAAACAATCCAAATTTGCTTTCCAGATGGAGTTTCCAACTTTGTATCAACTTCTCGAGGATAGTTGTATTGTAAGATGCATGAGTAGCCTTTGCTCCTGTTTCCGCAGAGAACAAAAAAAGCACAATAGGCATGCCTTTATTATTCTCATCCACAGCCAGAGCAATGAAAAGCAAAAGTCACAAGCTGCAAACCCCAAATGTACCATCTAATACTAGTTGCGAATGATGAGCATATTTATGAGTGCATTTGTCCATTTCTGCTGTAGAAAGACATATCCCAAACCTATCTTCAGCTTCTGCTTGAGCAGAATGATGGAATACAGCTTCTGCAACTTCAGCTTTGAAATCAGGGCTTTCGGGTTTAGCCAGTCATCCACATTGTACTGCAGTTGAATTTGTACATCAACTCCAAGACCCTGGCTGGCTTTCCAATAGAGAGAAGTATGATTGGTGGGGAGGAACATATATCACACATTTGCTGTCCTGGAACCATACATCTCCATGCCATAGTAGGCTTGATCATCCACCATCTTGCTATTTTTTTCCTGTATAGCAGTCAAACTGTACAAATTATATTTGAATGTAAATCAGAGAAAAGATGAGCTTTTCTTACCTGGCCCCACTCCGGAGCTACTCCAGAGCTACCTCATAAACATGTTCATGCAATGGAATAGGGGGAATATGTTCAAGCATGGCAGTTTGGCACGGGTCATTGTGTTCCGGAAACCCTGCAATTCTTGAGATTGCCCCATCCCTCACTCTTTCCATTACTTCCAAATGGGCTAAACACCCAGTGAATGGATAGGGAATGCAGCGCTGCCAGTTCTCAACTTTTCATTTCACCCCCTTGTCTGCCTCATGTTCCTGACAGGCTTGTACGTGATAACCGCAAGAACTGTATAGTAAAATACTTGGCCTCGAGGTTGGGAGTTGAGAAGGAGACATACCACTGGAATAAAGTTTGTCTTTGTTTTTGGATGCCACTACCCCACTTCACGGAGTACTGAGCAGTCCATCGACTCTCTAAAGCATTGCGGGAGACAGGGTTAAGACCAAGAGCAAGGAGCTTTGTTTCTGCACTGAGTTGTTGGTTGGAGGCATTTGGATCATAAAGAAATTCAATGCTCTTGGACTCCGCATACAGTTTGTTGATTAACTGCCTTTGATGAGCATTGAGAAGAAGTTTTTTGAGGTGTACCTTTCAATTGTTTATGCTAGCTGTTGTATAAAGCCTGAGTGAAACCTACTTGGGCATTATGCACCAGGGTCAAGGAAGGAAGACTTAAGCCCGCTTGTACCCAGCCTGAGTTTCCAAGTTGCGGCAAATTTCTACCCCGGGAACTGACTGGGACTGCCAAGGGCAATTGCCTACCCTTTTCCACCCAAGTGAGGTTGTCATTAAGCAGTGGTGGTACAGTAGGTAGGGGAAAGCTTGGTAGACTTGCTTGATGGGTCAATGGAACTGTTGAAGGCAACATTTTTGCCTTTTCAGCCCAAGAGAGCCGGTGCTCTACAGGTGTTGACGATGTAGGAGTGCTCATAGTTCTTTGATTCAAGAAGAACTCGGGAGGTAACACAGATAGCTAGTTGTGCCAAATTCAAGATTCAAGAAAAAATGGAATGAACCCACTTAAATTACAAGGGTTCTACAGGAAGGCAAAAGGCCATTTGGCAGGGGTTCAAGAATGATAACACATTCCCTCAGAACTGGCCCTGAACACTAGTGTCAAGATCATGCCTCAGTACCCTGCTCCGCCATTCGGTATTCCGAGATCTACCCTTTATTGCAATCTCTTCTTTATTTTTCTTTCTCGCTACACATACCCATTCATTCTAGTCTCTCCTTATTGTCTTATTCTCCACCCTGAAGGTACTATACATATAGCTCCTAGTAGCTAGTCTGGCGCTCCACTCCGATATGCCGATTAGTAGGTATAAATACTGCCTGTACTATACTGTAGTCCCTCAGTTTAATTATCATCTTAGTTTGACTTAGATCGTCACTCATTCTCCCTTTGAAGTCTTAAGGATTCTCCCTTGAGCACTTTCTACTCTGACCTCAGGACTTGTATGTTCTTTGGTTCGCTCCTTGTCATCAGCATGCCCACTGCTCCGACTTGGCTGCTCCTAGCTACCTCCTCCTCTACATTTGATCTCCAGGGACTAACGGCGTAATGGCGGTGTTGTTAATAACCTCACTACTGTCCCATTCAACCCTCCGCCCTTGGACACCTTGTGTCCTTGACACAGATTCACAGTGTACATGATTTTAACAACTAGACAGCATAAGCCTATAACACCACCGCCAGGTTCAAAGAGAGCGCCATTGTGAATCAAGAACCTCATTGCCTGACCAGTGTTGGCAATTCTGCAAGCAGAAGAAAAAGAAGAGACTTGCCCAGATCCCATTGATTGATTTTGACGTGCCAAATGCATCCACAAATTGTTAAGATCATGTACACCGTGTAACCGTGTCAGAGGTCACAGGTGTCTAAGAGCGGGAGTCGAGTGGGACAGTAGTGAAGTTATTGACAACACCGCCGTTACGCTGTTAGTCCCCGGAGATCAGAGGTAATGAGGAGAGAGACTAGGAGCAGCCAAGTCGGGGCGGCGGTATCGCTGGTGACGAGGAGCAAGCCAGAGAACTTATAAGTCCTAAGGCTATAGAGAGTGCTTCGAGGTAATGAGCCTGAAGACTTAAGAGATAGACAGAGTTCGAAAGGGAAACTAAGTTGGTCTAAGTTGATAATTAAACTGAGGAACTACGGTAGTGTAGGCAGTATTTATATCTATGGAACGGCGCAACGGTGCGGAGCGCCAGACTAACTACTAGGAGCTATACGTGTAGTACCTGCAGGGTAAAGTAAAAGACAATAAAGAAATACTAGAAGGAATGGGTATGTGTAGCGAGAAAGAACAATAAAGAGGAGATTACAATAACGCGTGGATCTTGGGATACCGAGCGGCGGAGCGAGGCACCGAGGCATGGGCTTGACAACAAGCTCCTTTTCAGATAAAGGGTAAATACGGCCGAGAGGCGGCGAAGCGCCTTCTTCCAGGTCAATCTTCAAGCCATAGGGTCTGTGCTCAGGTAATGAATCTGCAGCAATCTCGTCGAAGACATCTGCAAACTCGGTGTACTCTTCTGGAATGATGTAGTGGAGGGACAGTAGGAGCAGTGGAGGAGCAGTTGGCGGCGCAGGCCGCAACCTCTAAGTGAATAGCACGAAGAAGAATAGGTTCCATACCAGCGTCCTTGCACGCCCTATTAAAGACTGCAGCACTGACAAGTGCAATGTCGACCTCGGAAATTTCCAGTTGAGCAGCGAACTTAGAGACCGTAGGATAAGAATAGATGGGTTCAAAGGGAAATTTGGACAACAGAGGCTGAGACCTCTTTGGTCGAGAACGGGAGCGAGAGCAAAGTGAATCCCCAGGAGGGGTTTCCAGAATTGTCGGTGAAACCGACGGCAAAGGTTCCGGTAATGGAACAGCAACCTTTGCATCAATGATGTTGGTGACAGAAGGCACAGACATCTGTGGAGAATTAGGATGTTGTCATGCCCTGCCTACAACCAGACCAGCTCCAGTACCCGCTACACGTTGTCACACATTCTGTCCACCTCCTGCAGCTCCCCTACACCTCCCCAAGTACCACCATGCACCTCCTCAAACGTTACCATCCTCCTGACATACCTACCCAAACGTCCTTCACCGACACACTGTCATGCCCTAACCGCCACCAGACCCATCCCAGCACCAACCAGAAGCTCCCATATGTCTTATCTAGCTCCATAAACCCCCAAGACAGTTTCCTGTCACCCAGGCGCCTGACGACTTCCCCGACACGCGCACGTTCCCCGGTGCGCATATAGGACCCCCTACAGCAACTCCATTAAGTATCAATCTCGATTACCGCCTCATGTTCACTAGATCCCCTGATGTTCCCTTGTTCACTTCCTGTACCTATTTAAGTAGTTCCGCAACATCCCCAAGAGCTAGCTTGGTATATTTTGAACACACACCCTTTACATAGGTCCAGTCCCTGTCCCTTTGTACCTGCTAACCGTACGGAATTCTCTTTACCTGTTTCTTTATCTCTGCTTCTCCCTACTCTTGCCTACTGTTTCGACGATCATCTACCCGATCCAATATACGCTTTTACTTCACGTCTAAGCAATCCGAGTGAGTCTCCGAGCTCCCTCAAACAATATTAAAGCTCCCCAACGCCTAACGCCTTGGAGAGCTAACCTCCCCAACACCTCCTCGAGCTCCCCGTTGCTCCACAAGCTTCGGGATCTCGATCTAGGTAATGTCGAAGCTACTTCTTACGTCGAACTATGTATCGCTTCTCCGTTACAACCTCCCACACTCGAGGACGTCCACCTTCGAGCCCAGTCCCCGGGAACCTACCCTCCCGGGCATATACATTCTCAGGAGCTTATACACTCGAGACCTATTCTCTCTACGACCTATTCGACCCGACGTTGACGTTCTAGCGAGTACAACTCCTCCTACGCAACGCTACTAGGTTCTGTACCTCTACCTCCGCTACCTACGCCTTAGGGACCTCCCTGGACCTTACAGGAACTCCTTCAAGGGTCACATCTCTCAATCCCAGCCACTACTAGGTCATTCCTGTCCTTGGTTGCGGTTTCCGTAGCTCCCTTTGAGCTCCAGCCTGCTCCTAGCACGCTACAACATAAACTCCTCATACCAAAACCTACCCTAAGACCTATTCTGACCCAGGTCTTACAGATGTGAAGTGTTACAGAATGTAATGTTTCGAGATGCCCAGTCAATCAACAGATTGTAGTGGGATAAGAAACTGTACCCTAGTACTGCTTTACAAGATGAATCTAAATGAGTAACATAAAAAGGTAGTAGGAGCAGCTCGCCGGAAGGAAACCAAACGGCGATATTCGCCATATCGGTAATGGGTTTAGAAGATAATGAACCATCAAAGAGACAAAGATTAACAGGAGGAATTTTGAGAAACATAATGAGTATCGATGAAAGAGTCAGTAGAACCAGAATCAACAAGAGTAGGAAATTTGAGAAGAGCAGAAATAAGTTCAGCCGGCAAGGCCGAATCGGAAAGCGAGAATTCAGTAGTTAATGAAATTACAAGAGATCATTCAATGGAAGAAAGAGCAGACACATTGAGATATAACTCCCCAGGTGAGGTATGAACCTAATCAATGCAGCTCCCGTTTCGTACCGGGGAACAAGTGTTACGGTTACTTCTTTTCATCTTATCTTTTTCCTTATCTTGTCTTATCTTTTATCTCTTGTCTTATCTTCTATATCTCTTATCTTATATCCTGCCTTATCTTGTCACCTGACCTACTATTTATGCTTACTGATACAACATACGCTTTTTGTTTACTTATATTAAATACAGCAGTCTCACAACACGCATATAGCATAACGATCGAGCTTTCATTACTTACGCGTTGCTTTACTTATGTCTACCACTAACCCAGGGTATTGGGCATTACTAGGGCGGAGGGTTGTTTACTCATATATAGGCTGTAGTTACTTGCTGTATTTCCTTAGCTTTGATCTCGTCTATTCTACCTCTTAATTATACTGTTAAGATTATGTACACTGTGTAATCGTGCCAGAGGCCACAAGGTGTCTAAGTGCGGAGGGTCGAATGGGACAGTAGTGAAGTTATTAACAACACCGCCATTATGCCATTAGTCCCCGGAGATCGACAACAGGGAAGGGGAGAACTAGTAGCAGCCAAGTTGGAACGGCGGTAATGCCGACAACTGGGAGTGAACCAAAGAACTTGTAAGTCCTAAGGTCAGAGTAAAGAAGACTTTCAAGGCGACGAGCCTGAAGACTTAACAACAAGAGAGGATGATCTAAGTCGAAGAGGATAATCTAGGTTGATCTAAGTTGATAATTAAACTGAGGAACTACAGTATCGTACAGGCAGTATTTATATCTACGGATCAGTGCATCGGGGCAGAGCACCAGACTAACTACTAGGAGCTATACAAGTAGTACCTGCAGGGTAGAGAATAAGACAATAAGAGGGAACTAGAAGGAAAGGGTTTGTGTAGCGAGAAAGAACAATAAGAAGAAGATTACAATAAAAGGGTAGATCTCGGAGTCCCGAGCAGCAAGGCGGGGCACCGAGGCATGGACTTGACAAATCCGCACAAGTTCTGCGCAGAAGTCTGTGCATAGTTACGGCAAATGCTAATGGCCCGGAGAGAATGTATGATAGATTGAGGGAATGCTGATCTTGAAACCATGGCGAATTGAGTTAGGGTATTCAGGAAGGAGTCCAAGTTCTGATAGGGCTTTATGCCAAGCTTCCATGACTAAGGGTGTGTGAATGGCTCTCAGCACCATGACCAGAGTTGGTGCAGCCTGAGCATTGATGTTTCTCTGGGTGTGCTTTATTGGTGCAACCATTAGGGCGCTGCCAGTCTGCACATAGTTCAAGTCCCATGTAGGTGCCCCTCAAGATTTCCAGGTAGCCGCTGCTGTTCCAGTTGCAAAGAACCCCTTGCTTCCCATTCCAAAGCATGGTGTGTGAGCACCAATGGATGTCATGTTTGTCCCTTCCAAGACACCAGTGGCACCGCAATAGCTTTGGCTGATTTGCTTCGCAAAAGGAGTGCAAAAAGTCTGGCATGTAGTCCTCCTCTGGTTTTCCATTACTAGCTTGACAAGGGGACATAGAAGGGTATGGGTTATGCTTGGGTCTGAAAAACTTCAATTGACTGCTTGGGTCTCGGGCCCAGAGGTTGTTGTATTGCGAGGATGAGCCCCGGGAATTGTGTAGGGAAATAGCTGCCTGCATTTCTAGTTGTTGGAAATTGCAAGGGAATTAAAAATGTATTAGCATAGCGCGTTAGCAGGTTTTCCCCATTAGCGAATTTTGTATTAGCCGGTGTTCATTATCGGGTGTAGTGTTGGTGAGTCAAGTTAAGCATTAGTAGTTGTGTTAGCCAGTGGCATGTACAGTTAGCAGTTAGCAGTGTGGGCAGTCGGTGGATTTAGGAGTTAGAGACAAGGATATATATCAAGTGGGTTAGCATTAGCGGGGTTGAGTTACAGAGGGGGGGAAAGATGATGATTAGGAGTGCTTGGTGGAGAAAAGAGGGGGGGAAACAGAACTTTGAGGGCTTGGCATAGTCTTGACTTCAAATCTCATTTCAGCACTCATTTAATGTTTCCTCCATGATCACAGCTAGGTTGAAGGGGTCTTCCTTCTCATTCTCTTTATACCATGAGAGGCGTAGCTTAAGAATGGCTTGCTCATGATTCGTGATCTCAGGAGTATTTGTGTCCGCTATGAAGGCATTGCGGATTACCTTGTAGAGGTTGGGGCAAGAAATTCTGGCCGGGTCAAAATCTATATGAATTGCCATTTGAATGAAGTGGAATCACAAAGTACTACTGAAAAGGTATTAATTTTGGCTAAAAGAAAGAGATGTTGAAGCAGAGGGGACTCTGAATTTCTTGATCAAACATAATCTAGGCTCCTCCTTCCTACTCAACTATTTCACATCTGTTCCCCAGTAAATTTTTCATTTATGGTGCATCCTTTGCATATGTTGTTAGAAAATCAGCAATGCTGGACCATTTCTGTTGTTCTGCAGCTTGCAATGCAGTCCCAAATAGCCCTTGAGCCTTGATATCAGCACCATGCTCAACTAAATATTTCACAATATCTAAACTTCCTGCAAAGGCTGCAGCATGGAGTGCATTCCTATAAGCTCCTCCCTGAGCATTGACATCTGCACCTTTCTCTACAAGGAACTTGACAATACTGAAATTTGTTCCAAATGCTGCTGCCTGCAGTGCATTCCCATATGCCCCTCCCTCTGCATTAATATCTGCATCATTCTCCACAAGATACTTGACAATATCCAGATTCCCATACCTTGCTGGTGCCTGGAGTGCATTCCCGAAAAATCCTCCCTGTGCATTGACATTTGCATCTCTCTCTATGAGGAATCTGACTATGTCCAAATTTCCCTTGTTTGTTGCTGCCTGTAGTACACTGCCAAAATCTCCTCCTTGAGTATTGACATCTGCACCATTCTCCACAAGAACCTTTGTCATTGCAAAATGATCATTTATCACAGCCTTTAAGAGTGAAGCATTTTTCCACCCATCATTTATCCCAAGCCATTCAAAATTGATATCTGAGTATTTGAAATATTTTGAAATTATTGATGGTTCATTATGGGAAACAGAATTGTCCCAATAGACTTTTGTACCTTCAAAAAATAATTCTCCCACTTTGCCTGACCCCCTCTGACCTAATTCAATGAAGGGCCAATCAAACAGAAGTCCGGAGCTACGGAACTCGGATTCTTCAAACTTTGATAGTGTATCCCATAAAGCTCTGGCAACTTGGTTTGCATGATTTTTGAGCTTTGTGTAATATATCTTAGTTGGATTTGTCCAAGGTAAATGCATCAAAACTGCAGAAACAGGCTGGGCAACAATCTGTTGAATGGATTGATTTGACTCCAATGAAAGGAGCCAAATTAGAATGTCCGCCAAAATTGTCTGCTTTCTGTCATTGTCTTCCAAATACTGAAGTTCAGTATTCCTCAATGAGGATTGGGTGAATGATGGGTAGCTATTAGTCTTTCCAAAATCCTCAGTTTGAGTGTGAAACTTGGCTACAATCCATCTGAATGACCATACCAGGACATCGAAGGGATATATTATATATTGTGCTGACACAAATAACAATGGTATCCTGTATGGACACTCCAGCCATACTTGAGGTATGGGGAGACTTCCCAAATAGAATGCAAATGCAAGAATTGTCATAGTGACCACAATCCAGGAGAGTGAGCTGTGAAGCTCTGAAATGTACAATGACAATCCTATCAGGAATAGAGCCAAAGATGTGTGCAGGATGAGGGGAAGGACTCCCACAATTTCTGGGACTTTCCATTTTATGATCCCAGCATATCTAAATTGTCGAATTATAGCCCTTTGTTGGGCATTTCCAGCTGATATGGAAGTATAAGCTTGCAGCCACTGCTTGACTAAAACTGACAAGAATGCAGTAACGAGGGCTAGAGACAAGCTTGCAAGAAAGAGGCCATTAACCCAAAGATCATTCATATCCACTGAGACATTCTGTAGATCCACAGAGGATTTAGAAATGGTACTGATTGTGGTGGAATTTCCAGCAGCCCTGAGGAGTTGAACCTGTTCAACTAACAAAATTGCTGTGATTTGTGAATAATCAGGTTGGAGGGAAGTTATAGTTGCAATAAGAAAGGATGTTATAACTCCAGAGAAAAGTGCTGCCTGCTTAGTATTAGTACTATTCACTGTACAGGAAAGTTACTCACAAATATCAGCAGTGAATCAATTGTTTCCCTGAATCCTCTCAACATATCATCATCAAAGTTGTTTGCTTCATCCAAATAAACTTTAAACACGCGGGCATTATCCCTCATCTCTTCCCCGAGAGGATCTGGTGCATATTTCTCCTCGTAATCAAACCTCCCATCTGCTTGAGAGTCAATTGCTAAGCTCTCTTCTCATATTCATTCATCAAATATCTTACCTGAATATGGAAAGTGGTAATGAGGCATACCAAGCGGAGGTTGAGTATCCTCTTCCTTAGCTTTTGCTGAACTTGAAGCCTGCTTCTGCACTGGCAGATTTGTATTGTCTTGTTCCATATTGTTTGTGTTGGGAGAATATGAAACATGTCGGGAAATGGGATTTCCCAGTTCGACATGGGAGAATTTAGCATCCCCAGAAGTTTGATGGTGTTCAACAACTGGGGAATTCAAGCCATTATTATCCTTATGCGCTGAAGTGACAGGAGCTGGCTGCTGCTTTATAAGATTTATATTATCCTCTTGTTTCATGGGATTTGTGCTGCAATGGTGCGTAGCTTGCTGAGTATTCATACACTCAACAGGCAAGATCATGTTAATAGTAAGATCCTGAGAATCAGGACCGGCTTCGGGCTGAGCAGGAATAAGAGCTGAATTCTGGTCTTCGTTATCATGTTGTGCTCGGGACATTCCAAATCCGGTGTGACAAAAGGGGGGAAGATCTAACACGAAATCTGAGCACAACTTCAACTTATACTCGACTTTCTAGTCAGGTGGTGAACTCGGGTCCATGTCTAGGTTTACGATGTGCACCGCGGTCCGGAGTCCAGACCTGAATCATCAAGAACGCTCTGAACGCCTTGAATTATGTATAGCGAAGCTTGCTTATTTTACACCTCGGCCATTCCCCGGACCTGGACGCACAACTGCTATTCATACCTTCATATAAACAAGTAACCATGAAATTCCCCGATATATTATTCAAACTTTTGCTCAAATAAAAAATTTGTCACCACTATCACAACAAACTCTCTTGTATCCTTTGAACAGTCTCCCTATCCTCCTCCAAAGCCTTCTCTAGAGCTTGTAGTGGATGACAAAGCTCATCCGTGGACGAAAAACTCGGATTTGGTAATGACTGGAATATCAGTTGTAAAATCGCTTCCGCCGAAGTCAAAGGTAGGTTTGGTTCCAAGTTGAGACGAGGTGGTTTAGGAGATACACCCAATCAACTTGACTGATGAAGAGATCGTATTGGAGCGCCTTGTACCCATTCCTCTGACGCCGTGCGGCGAAGCTCGGGTCGACGTTCATGAATTCCGATCTGGATATAGTGTGAATGGAACAAGTTATAGATCCAGGTAGAGAGAACACTCACATATGCCATATGGTAATGGAATTGAAATCGTCTAAAGTCTGATGAGCGTATAGAAGGCAGAGAATGAACCACCAGTAAAACGAGTGGATGCCGTCTATCTTGTATCTTAACCTCTCCATATAGAAGAAAGCAAGGAACACAGCGGAAGTGAGAGGTTTGTAATCTTTCAAGATTTGTCCGATTCGACTTCGAAAATCGATCCGGCGTTCGTCAGATTCGACTACGAAAAAATATACAGTCAGCGGAAACGTTTAGGCGGAAGAAATATTGAAGGAGACAAACATTTATCCTCTGTGTATGTCGGGAGTATGACGATCTCCAGAAGGTCCGTCAAGGCAGAATTTTGGATAGGTGTACGATCTACAGGAGGTGGGATGTTCGTAGATGCAATCTCGCATTCTATGTGTTCATCTATGGAGCACACTGATCCTGGAGATGAAGTCGAAGGAGAAGCACCGAAATTTGAAGTCGGAGACCTTATCAACGGCCAAAGCTTCCGTCTGTGTTCGACAGCGCGAAAATCTTCCCGCTCTGTCTGAGTCTCGGCATCAACTCTCTGGAGTGAGCACTGAGGTGAAGAGCCGGAGGAAACCAACTCGGGTTGGAGCTTGAAGTAGTGGTCGAACAAGGCGGCAAAATTATCACATTCGGAAGGCGAGTAAAGACATTGGTCGAGAAGGAAGGGCTCGAAGGAGAGATCGATGGCCTGTAGCAAGACTATATTGTCATCCGACATGATAGACCGAGCTCTCAGAAGACGCGTTTTAGAGGATATGGAAGCGGACGAGAACCGGTCTCGAAAAACGCGTCCGTGCGTCTTTAAAATCAGAGACGTTCCAACGCCTGATCGTAAGGTTATCCCCAGAGGAGGATTATACGCCCAAAAGAGAGGTTGATAGATAATTGACGCGATCTTTACTCGGGATTTGAGAAGTTGGGCGAGGTATTGGTGCATTGTGGGGGATGGTAAGAGATATCGGTATCAGTAGCGAAGCATTATTTGAGTCATTCGAGCGGGACAAAGCATTCGTGGTCAAAGTAAGAACCAAATACTTGTTATTGAAGCTTGGACCAGATTTAGACCAACTGATTTGGTAATTGACCATGCATGGACTACGCGGCTGGGGACAAAGCGGTGACCAAGCTTTGACCTTAAATCAAGAGGGAGGATGAGGAAGTCAAGATGATAGTACATACTAGATTGTAGAAACGGACAACGACGATAACACCGAAGATGTCTACAGAAAAGGTATATGAGAACCGCGATTCTATTGCTACGACGGTTCGAGCCACGTACCGTTGTCCCCTATCTTCAACGTAGAAGTAGCAAGAACAGAAGTAAAACATTGTGAGAACCTAGGGCCCTATGTCTGAAAGGTTGTAGTATCGATTCCGGGTTTGATGCAGACCCAGGAGGAGGCCGGCATTCTGCCTTCCAGTTTACAACTCCGATTCGACCCCGACTTTCCCTCCCGAGTTTTGAACTTGACTCGTTTCTTTCCCAAACCGTATCTTGCCTCGTAATTGAGCTTCTCAGGTTGCGTTTCAAGCTTTTTGAAGAAAAGAAAACATTTCCTATAACTGCAGCGGTTCATTTGAATCATCTTCAAGTTGAAATTCAAAATCCACAAGTTCGATATTATGGACAACGTCAACTTCCAAGCTGCTCAAAAAAAGACTCCATCATCAAGGAAGGTGTTGAAACCGGGAATATTACGATGATCAAAGTACGCACGCTATCTTTCGCAGAATGGATTCATCAAATTCAATGAACGTTGACGATGGGTGTCTCATGTTTGTCTACTTGTGTGTGTGCTGAGCCAGGTTGTGGAGTCTTCTGGAGAATTAGTATCGATTAATATGAATGAGCATACACCAATGTGTCGCGCTCTGGATGCGTACGCCAATGAAATCGGGCAAGAACGTCATACTATACTGGTATTCCATGACATTTCATGCGGGGCCATTTCCCTCTTCGTTTGATGCCTGCTTTTGAACTGTATGCATAAATCATTTGCATCGCTGTCTTGTAGATTCCATTGGGCAGGTGTATGGATATCAAACACAGATACTCCGGGGACCTCGAATATGAAAAACAGCGATACGCTTCTTCGGACCATTCATTTTAAGCTATTCCTCTCTTGTTCTTAACTCTCCCTTGCTTCAGAGATCGTGAATGCCATAAACCAATGTATGTTGGATCAGCGATCGTGTTCATCTGATTAATGTAGGCCGACCTTCTTCCCTCAATTCAGATGTTAAAAATCCGAATCATCGTCTAACTCTACTACCACTACTCCCTTCATGGACTCACCACGGTCTCGTCACCATTCTCCGAGTTGATTGGAACTCGAACGAGAAGAGGAGAAAGAGAAACGAGTAGCAGAAGAAAAAGAGGCAGAGAAAAGGGCTCGTAAACTGGCTGAAGAAAAAGCCCGCACAGTGGCAGCAAAGCAGGCTCAGAGGGAGAAAGAAGAGAAAGCTCGAAAACCCACAGTGGAGCAGGCTCAAAGGGAGGTCAAAAAATCTGAATGTCGCATTTTGGAGGAGCGGAAGAGAGTAGAGGAACGACACCGAGAGGAGAGGAAATAGAAAAACAGCAGGATGACGCGAGAAAGAAGAACGACGCTCAGGATATGGAACGCAGGAGACAAAGTTCGTCGATCTGGGGTACCTTGGTAAGTTGCTGTTTTGTTCTTGAAATCTTATTCTTGAGGGAGCATAAATCATGCATGATGAAAATGACGAGTCAGTAATCACTGATCAGACCCTTCCATTCTCGATGTCCCAATGCAAATGGCCTTGTGACTGCATATTGCGTGTATCAATTTATATGATACATTCAATCATCATTGCTCTGCGAGCCCAATGCTGTACCATAGCCATACCGTCGCAGGGACGTATCCTTTCGAGAAAAACTTTAATTTCATTGCTGGTGTCTTTGGTACAGTCACTGACTGATATTTCTCACAGTATATAAAGGCCACGGAGGAAGATCAGTCTCCGACTCGTGCAGAGATTGTGGGGTTAAAGAGGAAAAGGTCGGAGTCTTCAGTAAACGTGAGTACTAGCTTGATCCAGTCTAAAATTCTCTAACCCCTTCGTAGAGCACCGTACAAGACATGGAACTGGATAATAAAGTCGCAGGCAAAGACAACATCACCAATACGGCGCAGCGTTTGACGGTTATAGAGAGCAAGATGGGTCGTGTAGTGGACCAACAACGGGAAATCTTGAATCTGCGTTCGAACACTTACAAAAAGTTGAAGAAGGACCGGTCCCATAGGGGGAACCTGAGTGGATCGAGTGGGGGGGAAGAGACTGACAACTGAGAAATATGAAGAGGAGAAACGAGTAGTAAGGTTGACAGCTCCTTTTTCTTTTTCTTCCAACTGATGATCTGTGGTTGAAGAACGCCTGGTGATACACTGTGAAATGTGAAATTGTAAAATCGACTTGTGTTTTTGATATTTTTTGCTTGATACAAGGAGATTGAAGGTGCCCACTGCCAACATCGTCAGTTCAAGTTGGAGTTTCTGAAGCAGGGTCGCTACTGCGAGTTATGAGCCATTGTCTGAATGTATGAAATGGTGCCAGTGGTGAGTAAGTATGCGAGGTGTTCTAGATTTTTAAAGCCAAATGTCATCGATTCTTGCGCGCGCCACAGATAACTTGTGGTGTGGTGTGAAGTGTAACGCACGGACCAATCATGAGAGTCAAAGGCATCTTACATAAGCACCTAATAGTCTCCTTCCTTCTACCGTCGTCTTTTTTTTGTTTTTGCCTTTTCTTTCACTTTCAACGAACGAGAGCTTGATAAAGAATGTCTGAAGAAGATCAACAAGCACCTCCCACTCAGGAGGATGTTAAGACTGGTGATAACGCGCCGATAAACGTTAAAGTACGTTGTTTTTGTTTGTCTTTCATTTCTAAGATTGACGATTTGGGAAATGCGCTGCCAACAGGTCGTGAGCTCGTCGGGGGAGGAGGTTTTCTTCAAGATAAAGCGGGTCACGCCGTTGCGAAAACTTTTAGGTGCTTATGCTACTAAAGTCGGGAAAGAGCCTCATACTATTCGGTGAGTGGAACGTTGATGATATTTGTCTTTTTTTGTTATCCTCCATAACATCTTCCTTCTACTCCCCAGATTCCGCAATGCTGACTATATCTCATTTGAACCGTAGATTCCTGTACGATGGGGCCCGGATAAATGACAGTGATACGCCTGAATCGTTGGAGATGGAAGACAACGGTGTGTGGCTCGAAGAGTTCTTGCAGTGTAATCACGGTTCTTATATAACTTTCTCTCCTTCAGACACTATCGATGTCATGGTTGAACGTACGTCGCATGATTTTCCATTTTCGTTCTCGACTAATCACTGTTCACTCCCTTTTAACAGAGGTCGGAGGATACTTCTCATAATGAGTCTTACGATCTTCTCCTTCTACTTTAAGCCAACTGCTTCTTCTCGTTGTTATCATTGTCATTATTCTCATCCATGTACAAATCTATGTACTATCTTGGCCTCTACCTTATTCACATTTTTGACTGCCACATCACTTCATCCCGGTACCGAAACGATTGGACTCGCTCTTCACGCTTGTATATAACCAGTGCTATCTAATCGAAGGATTCCGCCACCATCGCTATCGAAACGCCTGCCTAAGCGTCTGTGGAGCCGACGACAGCGTCGCACGGTAATGGCTATACCGTCGAATGTACGTCTTGATTCAGTGTCAAGGCCTAGTCGCTGCTTTTTCCTCAGCGTATAGTTCAGGGTTGGTCAATAATGAAGTGCAGGCGGTCTAAGTCCGATTCAAGCCTTGTTACCCCTTCCTACTTCGACTGCAAACACGTTAATGACTCTCACTAGTGATGTGGATATCTCGTAATACTCGTAAATCATCCTCAACTTGTCAAATCCTGAGCCAAGGATTGTGTCGAGAACGTTCCTTATGGATGTGTTATTCCCCTCTGAGGATCACTTCACAATCATCCGTTTGGATCCCGAAAAACTTACGGACGCGTTTTTTCTGTTTCCATATACCTCAAGTTGCGACTTCCCTCAACGAAAGCTCATTATATCACGCTAAATGATGTCGCCGCCCCGTTATAGGCTACGGATCTCTCCTTTGAAGACCCATCGTTTCTGCTCCACGACTAATCTTTCCACTCTGATTGCGATCATTCTGTCCATTCCGAATACGATAGCTCTGGCCCTTGTTCGACCACTACATACTTGAAGCTCCAATTCGCCCGAGTTGGATTCCTCTAGCGACAGTCGATACTGAATATCAAACAGAGCCAGAGGATTTTTACGCTGCCGAATACAGATTCAAACGTTGGCCATTGAGAGGAGGAAGACGGGAATCACACCTCCCGTAGCACCTATCTAAACTCGGCCTTGATGGACCTCTTGGAGATCTTCATCCCTCCCGACATGTATCCAGGATGAATGTTAGTGTCCTGAACTTCATCTTCGACCTCAACGTTCCCGCTGACTCTATTTCTTCGTAGTGGTATCTGACGAAGAGCGAATGTATTTTCGATGTCGAATTTCAATGGTGGTTCATCCTTTACCTATTATACGCTCATCAACAACCCCGTCTCAACTTGGAACCTAACTTACCATTGTTTTCGGTGGAAGTGATTGTTTAGTTGATATTCCAGTCATTGCAGAATCCGAGCTTGTCGTCACCCAACGATGAGCTGTTTCATCCACTACATCCACTACAGACTCTCAAGAAGAACTGGTCCAATGCTCCAGTCTGAGTATGTGATACCTTATCCACGACTTTTCTAGTGGAGGGGTTCTAATTCGTGTAACAAAATCAATGCAAAACGGCACTGATCTGAGCTTTTTGAATGCATAGAAAGCATTCAAATTGCCGCTGCGGAGGAGGAGAACGAGTTCGCTACCGGAGGTTCCCAAATCTCAAACGTAAGTGAGATTTTCATAATATGCATACTCCCATCATCGAAATCCCTCGACGAATTCGCGTTTATCATGGCTGACCGATACCGGTGACACCGTCCTCTGGGGAGGAACAAGAATACCACTTGATCCATCTCCCGCAGTGGCTGATCCTGATGTGGTACCTCCTGCAGAGTCCGCAAAACCTGTGGACACACCCAAGCCGGGCCGCCGAGACCCTCCAGATCATCCAGATCAATTCCCCTCTGACGCTCCGACATCCTTCAACGCGATAGATTTCGGCTTCATCTTGCACACTCACATAGTTGCACCCTCCTGTTCTTCAAGTCTCAAATATTCTACCCTTTTCTGTAACTCAAACAATGGAAGAACTCACGCAGTGTATGCGAACGGAGCAAGAACGATATCACCCTCAGGTTACCCTTACACAAGTCTAACAATTCTGGACTTGATCTTGTAGCGAAGACTTCACACCCAGCTTAGTGGAATGGGCACTTCGAGAACATAGTTTTCATTCTGTTGATTGATTTTTACAAGAGATCGAACAAGCTGAGAACTTCTCACAATTGATATACGTATTGGATGTATTTTGGGTCCAAGTCTTGAGATCAATTCTCGTTTCCGCACGTCTCACAAGTGCCACCATTAGCGTTGCCCTAAGGCTTCAGAGAATACGTTGCATACTTATCACTGGCACCGTTTCAAACATTGAGAGAATGGCTCATAACTCGCGGCGGCGACCCCGCTTCGGAATTCCGAACTTCAACTGATGGTGTCATACAGCACCGAGCCCACGCTGAATTTTCAATCTCCTTGTGTCAAGCAAAACCTCCACAGATTACTCATCTCATTTTTACAGTGTCAATATTTCCCAGTGTATCACTGGGCGTTCTTCAACCACGAATTGTGAGTTGGAGGAACAAGAAAAAGGAACTGTCAACTTACTCCTCAATTCTCCTCTTTTGTTATTCTCAGTCGTCAGTCTCTTCCCTCCAACTCAATTCACTCAAGTTCTTCCCATGGGACCGGACCTTCTTCAACTTTTTGTAACTGTTCGAAAGCAGATCCAAGATTTCCTGTTGTTGGTCCACTACGCGTCCCATCTTGTTCTCTATAAGCGTCAAACGCTGCTCTGTATTGATCACAAAGCTGCCTTTGACTCCGCTTTCTTCCGACCTATCTTTATTCATCATGATCCGTCTTGTGCGCGTAGACCACGAACAGTACACTTTTGCCTGGTGACAGGGCTCACAGATGGAGGCCTTCGGTTTGTTTTGAGGATGACATTGATCAGCGCGGTTTCGCCGAGCACATCGTTCGCAGACCCGAGCCACTGGCGAGTGTGCTCCAGGGTTGTTGTCCTCGTCTACGAGTTCATCATAGTTATCCGATTCCGTGTCTTTGACAGTGCTCTATGGGGAGTCAGAGAATGATAGACTGGATCAAGATAGTACTCACATTTACTGAAGACTCTGACCTTTTCCTCTTTACCCCCACAATCTCTGGAGTCGGAGACTGATCGTCCTCCGTGGCCCTAATATACTATGAGAAGCATCAGTCATCTGTACTAATGACACTGCGGAGATAAAATTGAAGTTTCCCTCGAAAGGATATGTCCCTGCAGCAGTCCGCACTGAGCTCACTCAATGAGGATAATTGAGTTTATCTCATACTGGCCATTTAGGGTTTCATCAGGGAGACTCAACCGATCGTGCTATGGCAGACCATCTCTCTGGGATATTGATAAGTTCTCATAGACAAAATAAACAGCTTACCAAGGTACCCCAGATCGACGAAGCTTGCCTCCCGCGTTGCTTGTCCTGAGCAACTTGAAGTTCATCCCCCTTGCTTTTCACATCTTGTTGTTTTGCTTTTCCATCCTCCCTTCGGAGTCGTTTCTCCAGCTTTTCTCTCTTCCAATCCTCTGCTATACGACGCTTCGACTCTTCAAGTTTGGCCTCCCTTTGAGCCTTATCTTCTTCCTCCCTCTGGGCCTGTTCCGCTGCCAGTTCTTGAGCTTTCTCTTTGCGAGCCTTATTTTCAGCCTGTTTACGAGCCTTATCTTCCGCCAATTTTCGAGCCTTATCTTCAGCTTTCTCTTTCTTCCGTGCTTTCTCTTCTGCCTCTTTGCGAGCCTTCTCTTCCGCTTGTTTTCGAACCTTCTCTTCCGCCCGTTTTCGAGCCTTTTCCTCCGCCAATTTTCGAACCTTCACCTTTTCTTCTGCTTCTTTGCGCAGCCTTTCTTTCTCCTCTGCCCTCTCCTTCTTCTTCTTCTTCAGATTATTCATCCGCGCTTCAAATGCCTTTTTTTGTTTTTCAGCCACTTGTTTCTCTTTCTCCTCTTCGCGTTCGAGGTCTGATAAACTTAGAGAAGGGTCACGAGACCGGGACGAGTCCATTGAAGGAGTAGTAGTGTAGTTAGATGATGATTCGGATTGGGAGGGCTTTTTAACATCTGCATTGAGGGAAGGAGTGCGGTGTGCGATAAATTCAATCAAATAGACACAATTGCTGATGCAACATACATCGGTTTATGGCATTAACAATCTCTGAAGCGAGGAAGAGGTAAGAACAAAAGAGAAATAGCTTAAAATTAATAGTTTGAAAACGTACCGTTGTCTTCCATATTCAAAGTCCCCGGAGTGTCCGAGTTTGATATCCATACACCTGCCCAACGGAATCTACAAGAAATCAAAGCGCGTGGTTGACGCACACAGATAAAAAGTAAATATTAATGACAATGTCGACGAGGTGTCAAAGGAGGAGAGAGACGGCCCCGTGTGTCATCAACTCACCGAATAGTATGACGTTCTTTCCCAACTTTTCTGGCATATGCATCCAGAGCGCTACGCATCAGTGTATCCTTACTCATCTCAAAGGAGACGGTTTTCCCGGAAGACCCCACAACCTGCTCAGCGCATACACGAAGTGGTTGAACACCCATCAACGTTCATTGACTTTGATGAATCCGTTTTTCTAGTGAGAGGTAGCGTACTTTGATCATCGTAGTATTCCCGGTGTTTTCACTTTTCTTGACAGAATGACCATGGGGCTTTTTTTGAGTACTTTGAAGGTTGGTTTTATCCATATTGGAGTTGGAGGTGTTATGTTGAACTTGAAAAGGCTCTTGAAACGAAACTAGGTCGAAGAGCTGTGCTGTAGAAGCTTTTTTCCTCCGACTTTTTGACCCGCAGTCTGCAAGACTAGTAGTAAATATTGTTGTTCGGAGGATGAACAACAAATCGAACTGAAGTTGACTCGGGCCGAAAAGTCGGAATCGAACCGGAGTCTAAAAATAGGAAACTGACGCGCCTTATCATTTTTTCTTCCATGGGGAACTGTTCGCGGTTCCTTCTCCTTCGCCAGAGATGGGAGGAATCGTGTCATCACGAGCCTCTTTCTTTACTCCTCGCCATCTCCATTTATAATCCGTATACTTTATGCCGGTACGAACTCTCGAAGAGGCTCAGTCGCCACTTTGTCTTCACCGTGTAGTCTATGAATGGTCAATTATCAAATTCATTTGATCTTAATCTGGCCCAAGTATAACACAATTTTGACTTTGACCACGATCGCTTTGTTCTTGCTCAAATGACTCAAATGCCCCTTCTCGCTGCTGATACGCATATCTCATATCATCCCCCAGCACCTTGCTCAGCTTTATTCAATCTTCAAACCCCTCCTTTCCGACCAATATCTTCACCTCTACTCCGAATGTAGTAACCTTGGCGCCTCAAACAACCACTACTTCAAGCTCCATCCCGAGTTGGTCTCTTCTAACGGAAAGGTGAGCAGGAACATTTCGACGCTGTCGGAGACAGATTGAAGTCTTGGCCTTCGTTAGGAAGTCCCTCAGACTCTACATTTCCATCAAATTCATCTTCAGAGTGAATGCTGTGGATGAGTTCACAGAACCCGAAATTGCATCCTCGAACATCCCGCCCCCCGTCGAACGCATGCTCACGTAAAACTCGGTCTCGAAGGACCTTTCAGAGATCGTCATCCTCCCGACATGTGTCCAGGACAAATGTGAGCTTCCCGCTGACTGTTTTTTCCATAGTTGTAGTTGAATCTGTCGAAGAGCGGATCAATCTTCAACATCGAATCGGACAAACCAGGGACAAATATTAATATTGGAAGACTACAAACCTCTCGCCTCTGCTGTGTGAATTCCTGAAACAAACATCTCGGCCTCAGCTGTCCCTGTGCCTCAGTAATCATCAAACAATCATTCAACAAAGAGGGGGGCTTTCTATATTATCTCCAAGTAAACATTAAAGGAGTTCCTGGCCTAGTCACTATATGTAGTACGCGACTTTTCAACATTCATTTCGGCCTAGAGATGCGCTCAGTCTTTCTAGAATTTCAATTTTGACAGAATGTTCAACTTCAATGGCGTCCAAGGGCGTCCAAGCCAAAAATGACTGGTGATATGACAATAAGACTTACTGACATGGGTTCCAGGCACTCTTCAATCAACTTATACGAATAGACTTTAAAAGCATGCCGTGAGTTCGATGTTCAACGTTCAACGCCCACCAACATAGTATTTCTACGAATAGAACAATCTACGCCAATGCCCCGTGCTCAGAGTCAAAACATTTTTCGTCAAGTGATTTTCACCGTTTTGTTGATCTTCATCCAAGTTTGTGTACATAACCTTGCGAAGGTGAGGGGACGTTTGTTTGAGCTCATTCAAACCAACTTGAATGACCTATGTAAACCTTTTCCCAGGCAACTCCCGGTATACCTGTCCTTCCTCGCCCCAACTTCAATCCAGCTCCAAGTCCAAGGCTGGTTGTACCTCGTCAATCTGGTAGCAGTATCCCAAATGGATGGCAGTTTTTTTCGTGCTTCGTGTGAGTTTCCTGTTCAAGAAACTTGCTCGCTCATTCATGGTTGACACCTTCTTTCCTCTCTCCCTCTCTTCTTTCCTCTTCCCCTCTCTGCTCTCAATTCCCCCTCATGAAAATACATTGTTACACATGACCGATGAACCTTAAATACCCTTGAACCCAGCGACAACACTGCTGCCGGTCGTCTACTTACCACCGAAAGCAATCTCCCATCAAATACAATGACACCCGCAGAATGCATCGGGTACTGTTCAGCCAACAACTGGTCATATGCCGGTGTTGAATATGGCGGGGAATGCTGTAAGTGATTATTTTAACTTTTACACTTGTCCGAGTGATGTCACAAAGGCGAAAGCATTTTTCTTTTATGGTCCTTCAATTCCTTCTCGAGTTCATTTAGAACTTGAACCACAGGTCTTGACACAAAAGTAATACTAAATCATTCTTATTCAAGGGTGCGATGAATATCTACATCAAGTTGGCTTTCAGGAAACTGCATCCAGCAATTGCAACATGCCATGCAACGGGGATGCTACTCAAACTTGTGGGGGTCCCAACCTCATTGACGTATATTGGAACGGAGATTTTGAACAGGAGGGCAATCCAGTTACACTTTCTCGGAGCTTCTGGTCTTTTGCTGGTTGCTTCGTGTGAGCTCCATTGTTCACTTCCCATTTCATTCTAATTACAATTCACGGCTTCACTCATCTCATCTCCAATTCTCTTTCCACATTTTCAGTGATAGCGTCTCTCAGCGGACATTCCCAGCTCAAGTTCAAGCAGTCGGTGGAGTATACCCTCCTTCTTGTGCAGATGCCTGTGCGTTCTATGGGTATACAATGATGGGGACTGAATACGGAGATGAATGCTGTAGGTTTAATCAGCTACTCATGAACATTCTCTTGAACCACGATCTTCAGGGTGTGGTAATAGCACAGGCACTGCATCCCAAGCACCTGACACAGACTGTGTAATGACCTGCTCCGCAGACAGGGACTACTATTGCGGAAACGCGAATCGCCTTTCAGTGTACCAGAACAACCCCCCTGCAGAAACCTACACAAATGAATGTCTCGCAGGACCATTACCTTCATGGCTGAATGTCACCAGGCTAAGTATCCTCGCAAGTCCAAAGGAACCTTCGACCCTTCAGACAGGATGGAATGGTGCAGTACTCCGGATCATCGATGTTCTCACTGTTGGGGATACAACTTGGTCATTACTCTCGGTAAGTTTGATGAACATTTCAATATCTATTCACAGATGATCACCATTTCATCAGGCCTGTCAAAACTGTAACATAACATGGATTGACCTTTCATTTGGAAACAACACTGACCCACAAGGATTCCTTGTTCCCACTGTACCTTATCCCGAAGGTATTCAAGGCCCTAATCCATCTCCAATTATCAGTATAGACCTGCATCAAGGAGAAAGTGTCATTTTCCAGACCCAAGCAACTCTTTCTGATGGATACAATGGATATGATGGATATTGTGCCTCTGTATGTCAATTCTGGTGATAATTATTATCAGGATACTGTTCTTGATGAGATGTTGATTTTCTTCAGGAAAGCCCATACCCTGATGATAGTCCCTACTCACCAACAGACGGCCCCATTTTCCTAGGTAACGGACATGCAGACAATTGGGCAATTTGTCAAAATATTTCGGCATCCCCTGTCAATCGTCTTGATCTCGTGTTCCAGCCCCTTGCACAACATCCGAATTACATGCTGGAGGATTGTATAGCGGTGGATTTGTTCCTCGAATAAATTGATGGGATTATTGGGGGACTGGACTCATGATGAATTGTCTTTTGAGTCACAGATATCTGGGTGAGATAGAGTATGGAAAATGATTTCATTTTATAGTATTTGTGAGTAAGTGAAAAATTAAAAGAATTGAGTTAGTTTTCTGTTGATCAACTACTGTTGTTTGAAGTCTGGACTTGCACCATGATGCATTCTTCAACAATTGACAATCGTAGCCTCATTATGAGAAAAACTGCAATAGGGTATAGTGCCTGGAATACCCATTCACAATTGATGGGTATTGGGGTTTGATCAGAACTGACCAGGTATTTCCAATTTGAAGTACATACTCCTACTACTTTCATTAATGCTTGCAAAAAATCATCCGCTGGATGAATGAACTTCGGGTTGATTATTGTCATACTGACTAGAACCTGGAAAACTCCGAATATTATCTGAATACAAAAATTTATTGCTGAATCAATAAATTCATCGCATGAAGCTCACTTGAAACAGGCCAAAGAGTACACCAGATTCCACCCAAAGCAGAAGGGTCTGATATGAATGGGTTGGTTTAGCATATCTTACTGCTAATCGCCGCTTTGCTGCGACATAAATCCTGTGGGACAATAAATCTCAACCTAAAATTTCACAATGGTGGAAACATCATATTTACCATGTTTTAAGTGCAAGAAGAAAAGTGGAGACAATATTTGTGAATATGCTGAAGCCCAGGGATAACATGTTGAAAACACCAAGTGTCGATCTGGTGCTATTGTGACCAGGAAAATATATGTCCAAGGTATACAAAACTTCATCACAAATGCGGAACACTGACATAGGTAAATAAGAATGATTGAATGAGATCATTGCATGAGTAACGTACCACAGCTTCCGACCAACACAGTAACTAACATCACTTCGACATATCTTCGAGTAGGCCAAATTGCCCAAGCTCTCCAACATCTGCAAAACATGTATACTCGCCAGAGCAAGGATACTAGCTGGAGAGCGCTCTCCAGCGACGAAAGCACCCAAAGCAAAAATCAAAGCCTGCTCTGGGTGCTTTCGCTGCTGGGAAGTGCTCCCAAGTGCTCTGAGCTGCTTTCGGCTATTTAGCCGAACATACAGGTTTTGCAGATGAAGTAACAATGAAGTCACTCAAAAGAAGCTGGCGTTTATTATTGAGACTAGCCACGCACACATATTTTGACTTACTAAGATCCCTTGGGGCCAGCCTAGGATTATTGACCACACCAGACCTGAATGACTGGCAGCCTCGAATTGTTTTTCGAGGGAAACCTCAGTTGTTGAATCCATTAATTCTCGACATATCAAGATCAGGACCGAGCATCCCCTGCCAACGAAATCAACAGTCATGAATATTGCCACCAGTAAAGCGGTCAAGGGGAGTGGGTGAATTCTGTGCCTGGCAATGTCGGTACTAATACTGCAAGAACATAAGTCCAATCCATAAAAAATTCATCGAACTAAGGCTAACAAAAGGTAAATGCTGATAATCCCTGCAATTAAATCATCTGCAAAACCTGTATTTTCGGCTAAGGGTCCGAAAGCAGTTGAGAGCACTTCCCAGCAGTGAAAGCACCCAGAGCATGTTGCTTTCAGTGCTTTCGGCACTGGGATCTGCTGGGATCTGCTCTCAGCCCTTAGCCGAATATCCAGGTTTTGCAGATGATAAATCCCTGACACAAAAAACTTTGAGAATGGTGGTACACTTTTATGACTTTCATTTGTTGCTTACCATAGAAAACTGTTGTACATATAATACTCCAAATTTCAAGATACAAATTGGCTGCAGCTTGAGAAAGTAGGGTTTGTTCTTCAGGGTTCATTGAGGGGGAAGAAAACAGAACAATCTAGAAGATAATTTTCACACTGGTATATATAGAATATCTATATCCATATGCAAAAGAGTTTTGAAGAAAGCATACTGAACTTTGTTCACCCCATTGAAGGTGCTTCCATAATTACTAACAACATCTTGCAAGCAATGAATCAAACTGTTGAATCCTTGTATGAATGATTGATTTTCATGGAAGACAAACATAACAACTGATGCATGAAGGTCATACTGACTCTCCATGAGTAAGGTGCGAAGATGATTTACCATTTTCTAAATCCATCAGCAATGGCCAATTGCGGCTCACCATTTCTGATCAAATAACTATCCAATCATCTCGTGTCAACAAATAACAGCAATACAGGGGAAATTTAATTGGCTAAGTTCAAGGGTTGAATGTTAGTGTATAACTCAGTTGACTGTAAAGCAACTCTATTAACTAAGTACTTGTTAGTGTATAACTAAGGTAAATCAGTATGTAGTACTGTGCAAATATACTGAGGAGCTCACCTCAGTTGACTGTAAAGCAACTGAGGGACTCGAAGACGCCGCCTGCGTGATCTAGGTTGAACTGTACAGTATATACTAATAACGCCGTCGCTGAATCGGGAATGTTGTACGTATAATGCCCCGCGTGCGGAGTGTTCCTCAACATTGAAAGCAACGGCGATCGAAGATTTACTCCATAAGAAATTATGTGACAGCTTTATGAGTCGAAGTAGACATCAGTGTCAAGAAATAAAGATGACGAATCACATTCTATCACACTTGACGGTAAATAATCCATTGACTACACTCTGGTAACCAGCATATAAAGTTGACTTGGAGATCAGAACAAAATTCTGATCTCCAGGCCGATTTCTTCCTGGTACGGGATATAAGGAAAGGCAAGAGATTGCAGGTGATTTGAATCCAGTTTACTTCCAATTTGGACAATGAGCCCGACTCACCTCATCTATTTCCTCAGGTGCATGAATGTACTTTATGTATGTCTTCAAGCTCACATCACTGGGTTCAAAATTTCCACTCAGTTGAAATGCCAGGAGAAATGAAAAGATAAAGATTACGCAAACTTTGCGGCGATATGGAGTTGGGCTTCTCCTGAAAGAACTACACAACTATAGGGTATTATCTGAAGTCATATGTTGCGTTTTTACATGGTGCTCCGAATTTTGTAATCTATCATGATGCTCACGCAACAGAAACTCGAGAGATTTTTGCAGAGAATGATCTCAGGGACCTGGTCATAGATGTTGCGCCATGTAATCCACATCTGCAAAACATGTATACTCGCCAGAGCAAGGATACTAGCTGGAGAGCGCTCTCCAGCGACGAAAGCACCCAAAGCAAAAATCAAAGCCTGCTCTGGGTGCTTTCGCTGCTGGGAAGTGCTCCCAAGTGCTCTGAGCTGCTTTCGGCTATTTAGCCGAACATACAGGTTTTGCAGATGCATGATGCTTGACCCTATGAAGTTGGAAATTTTACCCCCTTCGATCTTAATCTTCAAGTAATGGGTCAATTAAGATTCCTGTCAGCTTGCCTTTGTTTGATTACTTACAGAATCTTTCCCAAGAGTGTTGGACATGATGCCTTGACAATTACAGTCTCTCTTGCCAAACACTGTTGCCTCCACTACATACTTAGTTACATGCATTCGCACGTGAGCGTTTAGAGCTCTCTCTGCCTTTTTCAGTTTCTTGAGGCATTACCTCACCTTAGCTTTTCTTCCTTGTCAGCAATCCCTCCTCTATGTTCACCTTTTCGCCGTTATCTTTGATTCTCCATCAAGAACTCTTACATCTGCATTCATCTCATCGGTGCTATCTTTGACTTCAATGAGAATGATCAAGTCAAAGATAGCACCCTCATAGGTCATCTGTGCAAATGTTATTCAGTTATCAGCCTATATAAAGTCAGTAATCTTCATCCCCGTTCTTACGTTCCACACTGACTTCACACCTCACACATGGTACATATAACGCCAGATCAAAAGGCAGCATTTGCCAGAGACGGGGTGTGTAATTAACCCTAATTCATACACTAACTATGTACCTATACACCAGTTTCTCGTTCTTCCTGCAATTTCGAAAGACATATCTCACAATATCAAAAAATGGGCCAACGAAGTTAAAGTCAGTAATCACCAACTCTTTCATGTTGACTTCTAGCATTCTGATTTTGTTCCTGTCCATTATCTTGAACGTGCACATCTTACGTATGAAGAACCTTCCTTACCGCCCCGATTCATGGATGCACTATGACGAAGTGATCAAGAACTCCAAGAGCTCTAATACCGAAGAAAGAGTCTTGTCTCGGACGGAAAATTTTGCTGACTATCATGAAGGATTCAAGGAACTTTTTCGTGGCGCAGAGATGACAAGTATATTGGAACAGCTAACTGGGGAGCCTATGGTCCTTTTCAAGGAGAAGATTAACTACAAGGTAGATATACTACTTATTTCAAATTCTAAAGCCATGCTCATGACAATATCATGTCAGCAACCTCAGGCTGGGGGATATCAAGCTCATGTAAGACTCCGAGTCGGGTGCTAATGTATCATGAGAACTAAAACAAATTATGTTTGAGCAGATTGATTCTCTTGGATGTAAGCCCTCAGAGTCTTCTTCGAAAACCAGTTTCTCAAAACCTCTATTCAGATAGCCATATTGGGAATGTGAGCCACCTGAGTAGTGAGCTTCAACCACTGCTGGCTTGTTTCAATCAAATGTCATCCTCCCCTTTCTTCCAGTCTTGATGGCTGCTGAACCAGCGACATTGGAAAATGGTGTTGAGCAGGCAAGGGGTGCATAGTGGTGACA
>MU823670.1:0-28869 GCA_027921425.1 Lentinula novae-zelandiae | reverse complement strand
GGGATGTATATAAGCTAGAATACTTTGTACGTTGTAGTCAAGCTTGAAATCAAGTGTACCACCTTATCCCACTCTTTAATATCTCCTTTACCTTTGCTTCCGAGCTGTTCCGGACTCCCGGATCACAGGAACCCTATCTAGGCTGCTCATCTTGACATTATATCCTTGCCATTATATTCCCGGGGACACAACAGTGTGTGAAGGGTGTTGCTAATAGCTTCACCGACGTCCCACTCCCAGTGTGTACTATAGGCCAGTACTCCAGCTCCGGACCTCGGAGTTATCCCGGGCCATTTCCGGCCCATATTCGACCTTGAAACCTCTATAGTTATTGACCTGTAGGCACGGTCTTGTCATGCTGGACAAATCATCGAAAAAAAATAGTGATGGGCAGTCAAAATGACTACTGGAAAAATCGCGTTCGGGAACATCTTCAAGACCTCGAAGTTTTGTAAGTACTTATAGTCAATATCTGAAATAGCTATCTCAAGTATATTTGTTATAGCCTCATCGCTACGGTGGAACATCCTGTAGCCATGGAACGCCTCTCGCAGTCAAGAGTATACCTTATATCGCTAGCTGATGATCCCGCTGCAAAGCTTGCATCAAAAGGAGGCATTTCTCATTTAGATTATCTTGAGAAATATTGGATGCCAGTGCCTATGTGGCAGAGCTGGTCAGAATGGGGGCATATCACCGCTTCAGCCCTCCTGAGAATAGCTGTTGAAGACGTTATACCCACAACCAACCATCTAGAATCCTTTAACGCCATCCTCAAGCGGAAGTACATTCGATCTTGGTTACACTCTGGGCACCATCTGCGTTTTGACGTCCTTATTATGCTCCTTGTCACCCGTATCCTTCCCGACATCTTTAAACGCTGGGTCTCTCGCAAAAACTATCGACTTTGGGTTAGTCAACGGTTCAAGGAAGCTGCAGGAGGCGTGGACTTGCAAGAATTGCAAGAACAATTTCGAGTGCAGAGGAAGCTTGACGAGGATAAGGCCCGTCAGATTTGTTGGTGGCTGAACGATGAGAAGCATCGATCTCTGGGTGAAGCCTTAGTCCTCTCAACTTCGCAATGTGTTTACAAAGGTCAAGATAGCAACAGTAACTTCTACACAGTCCGCTGCCCATCGTCCAAAGATGTTACCAAGAATTACACCGTTTTCTTGCACCAAACGGGGCGCGGTTCTTGTACATGTCTAGATTTCAATCAGCGAGGCAGAGCCTGTAAGCACTTGTGGTCCCTCCGTCAATGTGTAGACTACTACGTATCAGTTCTCCACGTCAAAACACTGTTCAACTACCCGGCTACATTCCAAGCAGCTCAACAACTTGCTGCAAGATATCTCAACTCCCTACTGGACAGTTTAAATACTACATTTTCTGCTCCAATGCTCGACTGGAAAGTGGTTCAGACCTTGGGACAGGATAACATTGGTCTTGGAGGGGACTTAGATGAAGGGGAGCTCGAAGATGAAGATGAGTGTATTGTGCCAGTAAATGAAAATTTAGTTCTGGTGAGTCCTCCGGGTTATTCTACGCTTGTACAGTAGTACCTACGCGTTTTTGGCTTAGGAGGGTTATGATGCTCAAGCGGCCATACACATTCAAAGGATACACCGTCTTGAGCACGAAATGGAACAAGTCCTGCCCAGTCTTCATGGTATCAATAACCTTCTTTCAGACAAGCCGACTCTTCGCGATAATCGTAGTTTGGAGGAATTTCAACAAGTTCTTCAGGCCACAATCTCAAAGCTCAATGCGCTTCAATTACAACCCAAACTCTCTCAAATTGAGGCTGACAAGAACCACGGTGATACTTCGACAGGTAACTCTCGAAAACGGAAAGATCTCAAAGCACCTTCGCCAGAACGAGGACAAAAAAGAAAGACTTCGCATGGTACAATGTAGGCTATTTGTTACTTAGTAATGTCGTTCAGAAGTCTACAATACACAGCTGCGTATAATTAATTCAATATCTTCTCTGCTGTACTAAACATACAAAGGTATATAGCTACATAATAATTGTCAAGATAATTAGAGTTTCCAAGCAAACGCCAGATCACACGCGGTTACGCGAGGCACGCGGCAAGATTTGTTTAATCCCTCATAACACAACCACCACCAGCACAACACCCTTTCCCCCTTTACCCTAGGTGAGTTATCACCTTACGCTACCAGCCCCCGTCCCTCTCCCACTGAGACTCTCACTCAAACAACCCGCCTGATCTATGCGCTGCTGGGTCACGGATTCCACCCCAATGGGATCCAACAGCAGTTCTAGAACAGGCGGCGCGTTTTGGCGCGTTTTTTACGCGGAGGGGGTTCTTTTCCCTTCCAAACTTTACTCTGGTTGCAGCTGATACCTCCTCACCATATCATAGGCTCTACTAATCTCACAAATGGTGTATTTTCTACGCTCTGTGAGTGAAAATAGTTCTCATTGAGGAATGCCACTTATTATGTTTCTTCAATAGAGCGTATCTCAACGGATTACCCCCGCTTCTTTGCCCTTTAAATTCAACTTTTTCTCTCTAGTCCGAGCCTCGTTCGAGCACCGCGCCTCGAGCGAGTCTGAATCAGAACGCCCTCTGTCTTCTGACACCCCTCCTTCCCAATACAACGCCTCACTGCCTCCCAACGCCCCCTCCTCTTCCAACACCCCACCATCTCCCAACGCCTCACCACCTCCCAACGTCTCACCATCTCCCAATGCCTCACCACCTCCCAGCGTCTCACCATCTCCCAACGCCCCCTCCTCTTCCAACACCCCACCACCTCCCAACGCCCCCTCCTCTTCCAATGCCTCTCCACCTCCCAACGCCCCACCAGCTCTCAACGCTTCTCCTCCTCACAACGCCTCCTCATTCTCCGCCGCCTCTCCACCTCCCAATGCCCCACCAGCTCTCAACGCTTCTCCGCGTCCCGACGCCTCTCTTCCTCCCAATGCCTCCTTGTTCTCTGCCGCCTCTCCACCTCCCAACGCCCCTCCGCCTTTCGACTTCTCTGCATTCTCCACCACCTCTCGGCCTTCCAACGCCTCTGTACGCTCCGAGACCCCCCTCTCTTCCGATGCCCCTCCTTCATTTGCCGGTCACAAACGAAAATCACTCAGAAACTCCAAATGAGCTGCGAAACGCCGTAAGATACCTGCACAACCGCCGCCAACAAAACCTTCGAAGCGGAATCTTGCACATGTTCTCTCGTTGGAAGCCGCCGTTGAAGCAGATATCAATGCCTCTAAGTTTGAAGCCGCTCACGGAGCGCACACGGGGAAGCCAGGGAAAAAGGCAGACATGGGAACCAAGTCTGACAGGGAGAAGCGGTACACAGTGGCTGAGCTTATCGATATGGGCTTTGAACACATTCAATGGGATGGAGTGTATGTCTTTTTTACTTATTTCTCGAACCATCTGACCCACACTATATTTCAGTACCCCCATTCCCATCGTTGACTGCTGCGGATGAATTATCGCCATTCTGGTGGGACAACCGGGCGGAGATTACCCAGAAGAACTTCAGGAGGCATTTGGGATCATGCAGAAAGAGGGAGAAAATGCAGGGCTTTCGAGTAAGGCTATGGATGGGCCTCATAAACGCGGTGCTTTTCCAGCCTACAATCGAGGTGTTACAATGGGCATGGGTAATGCACATCCGGTTGTTCTGAATCCCAGGTCCATGACACAGGTCTTGAACCGCCTCGTGGGTCACTCTGCTTTCCAACGGATGGCCAGGTATCAGAACGGTACATATATGGCAGTTTTTCATGTTACACTACTAATGATTTGACGGTTCCCCTGTACTTGTAGCTGCATTCGGGCTTTGGGCTCCACGCGTATATGCAGAATATGAGAAGGTCTACAACACCATACACTCGAACTTGGAGCTCCCCGAGAACTTTCCCGGCGTGGTTTTCACTGCGGCTGCTTTCAACTTCGGCGGCGATGTCTGGACCTTCAAACACCGCGACTCCCTCAACTGGGCATTCGGATGGTGTGCAATTACGGTGCTAGGCGATTTCTACGCCACTCGTAGTGCCCAAATCATCCTGTGGGAGCTGAAACTCGTAGTTGATTTCCCTCATGCTGCTACCATACTCCTTCCCTCCGCCGTTATCACACATTCAAACACTCCTGTTGCATATGGAGATGTTCGGATATCCTTCACTCAATATACTGCAGGTGCTATCTTTCGCTGGGTTGAGAACGGATGCCGTACAGAGGAAGTGTTTGAAAAGGAGGATCCCGAGGGTCACACTAAGATGCAGGGGGGTAAATCGACAGCATACATTCGTTGTTTAGAGAACTTTTCTACAGTAGATGAGCTTTTAGCTAAAGTGTGACTGACTCCCTTCTATATAAACAAACCGATTCTCATAATGGCTTTTGATTTCAAATATTTACAATAAAAACATAAGATGTTTGAGGAGAGGTAACAGATAATCTACAGCATATAAATAGAAGTAATGGAGAGATTATCTGCAAAGCAGGAGGAGCAGACAAATGCGGTACATAGTACGATTTCAGGTATAAAGCCATAGCCAGCTCAAAATATGCCAAGGCAGAGTTCTTTGTGAAGGTCAGCATCAATCTCTTGACTACAATCTGCGCAGGTTTCGATGTCTAATGGCTGATTAATGAGCGCCCCAGAAAATATTGTATGAGACTTACAATCCACGTCAATGGGATCCTCTTTGCTAGAGCCTACAGGAACTATATCTGTTAGCTTTGTACTGAGGTCGACTACTCTATTTGCTTACCCGTTGCAAAGAATGCGGGTTCAGGAGGTCCAATCATTTGATTATCGGGCCCAACTCCAGCCCCTTTGAAAGCTTTGAGCTTGAGTCGCAATTCTGGGAATGAATCGTGTTCAAAATCCAGCTAGTAGACATCTAAAGCCTCATCTACCTTGCTGATTGAGCCGCAGCTCATGACGTTCGAGCTCTTCCATGCCTGTATTCAAAGTAAGGAAATGAACGATTTGATACCAGAGAAAGACCTACGGGTTCGGGGGTTAAAAATTGCACCTCGGAGTTGCTTGATCAGGATTTCGATATCTATAGAGGTGAGCGAAAATGTTCCCTGAGACTGCTCTGAACCATTCATCAATGCACAATGTCTGGGGCAAACTTTTTCTATAGACTCACTAGTTTCGTCATATATAACTGCGCCTTTTGGTCCAACCATGGCATCACAAAGTTCGGTGAAGAAAGATACAATTTCTGGGGGTGACTGAGCAATCTAGGATGACCCCATAAAGCATTTGCATACCGTCATCACTGGCCTCTGGCAAAATGCAACCATTGTCTTCAAACGGTGGTAATAAAAAGTAGGACCCTGGTGGATAGTCAATTGAGGGTGAGTCGAGCTTGACTGGAAAGGGTGCAGGGATGGAGGAAGGGGCAATTTGTGTTTGGATCTTCTTGAATCGTTTCGTGGGTGTATCTGGAGGTTTGGTCGAGGAGGAAGGCCGCTTCCGAGACTGAGGCGGAGATGGATAAGATTCCATCTGGTGGGAGGCTTTCGAGTGATGTATACGGAGTAATGGGCTGTATATGTCATTCAATTTGACTATAAAGCATGAGAATGAAGCAATAGATGAATGAAATTGATGTACCATATAGTCCACATCGGTGATTGATTTGCTTGGGGCAACGTATGAAGGCACATCCACGGTGCTCATTAGCGCTGTTCAGCCCGATGTACCAAGCCTCACAGATCATTCCATGGGCACAGCGAAAGAAGAATTCGCCTTTGTTATGAAGCTTGATGACCTCGCTAGGGTGCATTGGAAGCCCGCTCACAAATGGGCTAGAATACAATCAGATAGAGAAAACGAAAGAATTCAGAACATACTATGGGATATCGATGGGATTAGATTTCTCATCATAGGTACTAATGAAGTTATCAGGCTCGGTCATTGCAAGTGATGCTAGGAAGGTAGGAGGGAGCAGAAGGGAGGAGGAGAGGTCGGATGTATAGAATTGTGCTTTTTAGAGATGCCCTAAGATCTCAGTCGGTTCACGAGCTTTGGACAGACCTCTGACATTTGACAGACAGTTCACAAGTTAGTAAAATATTGAAGCGGCGCAAATCAAGGCCCAAGAAATAGAAAAGATCTGCGCGCGCACGTCGAAATCAAATTTGGGATAGAGGCGCGCAAAGGCAGGACAGGTTATCTTATCATAAATACAATATCTAATCGAACAGGGCATGTGACGATCTCGCTTACATGAAATGGCGCAATTGGTTGGGCGGCCTCGAAAATCTCATGCACTGCATCTGATGCCGTCTACAAGCAATTCATTTTAATCACGCCTCCCATACTTGCAAATGTAGTATACGAGGACCCCTGATTATACCCTATGATCCCATATGAAAATTCTGCCTGATCCTGAGGGATTTTGTCCGAACCAAAAGTAGAATTTTGGGAGGGACTTTTGTCCGAATTTCCCTCCGGCCATGGTATAAGCGCCCAAATTTTCCGACGCCAGCAGAGTGCAACTGGTTGTATATTTTGTTCATTGAATTTTTTTGTGCAATTTATGGTAAATTTTAGGGTGTTTTGTCCGAATTTTTCATTCTGGCTGCCGCCTATGGCAGTCTTTTGTCCGAATTTTCCTATGGCTAGAGACCAAATTTGGGGGGGTGTCTTGTCCGAACCACCATCTGGGATCATAGTGTATAATCAGGGGTCCTAGTATACGGACCTCAATCCCCGTTGTCGTTCTCTTCCCCCGATGGACGCAAGGTTGTAGTAGTCGCACGAGGTTAACGCTCCAATTTAAGCTCACAGGAACTTGTTCATGAACAGCGTAAGGTCATTGAATGCGAATCTACCGAATCTAATTCCTTCTCATGTCTAAGGACCAACCTTCATTCAGTTCTACTTGTTCTTCGTGCCGCCCTACATGGGCCACCCCGCTGATACTCATATATGTTGCTCTCTGAATCCGACTATCAAAGCAAAATGTTCCTGTGAAATTCGACCGAGGATATGCAGACGGAATGAATTTGCTTTCTCACTAAAAGAGTCTTTTCTCCTGAAAGTATCTTCTATGGATAATTAAATCTCGCAGTAGGATCTGCTTGAGTCGCGGACTGCGTTGGCCTGAGCGTTTACAGGGCATTCATTATTAATTCGTGCATCATTTTCTACCAGATGCTTCAGATTGTATTGCGGAGGGCAACTAGATTATCTTTCAATCTTCATTAACATGAAGTTCAGTACAAAAGATGAATACCCTACCAGAAAAATTCGTACTACCTCGCTTTCAAAGAACACCAGCACAATTGCCTTCAACTTTATGGTCTCCATTCGGGACGGAAGTGGAAACGAACTACTCTCCTGCGGCTACCATGCATAATGATATCTCTGGATAGTTTGGAGCGCTCTGAAAAGCAATATCATGGTCTTTGGGAGTAGCTCCTTCGATTTGACTGTTGCACAATGGACGGGTTTAACGTAGATGATGGATGCTGTCTCTAACAACCAGGCTCCAGCTATTTGCGACATCGGAGGCCAGCTCCAAGTTGTTTTCCGAGCACAGAATAATCTCTTGCATTACACGTATGATGATATCACGGGAAACTGAATCCAACAATCATGGCCGCCATCAGCCTCGTCGGGCGCTGCTCTTGTTGTATACCAAGGAAAGATGTACTGTGCCGTACTGTGCCGTTCGCGGAGATACCAGCTACATTACCTGGGCTTTTTGGACACTCCCTACTGTATCCACTCCTAGAACTTGGTCCGGGAATTTTGTCGATGGAGACACTACTGAAGATATCCCGGCCCTCTTCGTGACACTAGATTCTAATAACGTCGAAACACTGAACCTTCTCTGGGGGGCAAAGAATAGTAGCGGTACTGTCCTACAGAAAACCTTTCATCCTGCTTTAGCATGGCACTGGTATGGGCATAATACTGTAAAATAAATCATATTGCAAAAATGTGCAAGTTATAAATTACCAAATTGCAAAAATGCGCAAGTTAGATATCAGCAAGTTGTCCTGTAGGTTTGAACTATGCAAGTTCTCAAAGTGCACAACATTTCCAATTCCCACACTCTACCTGCTTTGACTAGCACAGCCACCTTTACATTACAAAGCAACAACCAATTTCTCCTAGACTGAAGTGTTGACCCAATCTGTATCTTTTGTAGAGTAAATATATTCAGAGTGACTATATAAGGACAACTAACATATCCCTGTACTTACTGCTATTAGAACCTTTTCCAAGTGACCTCTGGATTGTGCTAGATGAGCTTGTAGACATGTTGTTGATTTGACTGCTGTTAAGATTATGTACACCAGGAAGCCATGCCAGAGGCCACAAGGTGTCTAAGGGTGGAAGGTCAAATGGGACAGTAGTGAAGTTGTTAACAACACCGCCATTACTGTCATGAAGTATGTAGCCCCTATCATTTTCCTTTTCTCACCATTTTGACGCCTTTACTTGTACGATTACATCACTATCAAATCCCATCAATTACTGATCCACCTGACCCCCATCATCGATTACTGATCCACCTGTTACCCTTCTCCTTCTACTGGCTTCTGCCACCTTCCTTGTTCCTAAACTGTACAGCATTACATCATCATTTCTTGCAGATTGGATTATGTATAAATAGCCAAACCCCCACAGCCTGGTCCCTTATCTTGACCTCTCTGTCATTATCTTGGGACCAGGTATGTGTTACTTATTATTACCTATGACTACGATACTCAATATATCTCTGTCATTATCTTGGGACCAGTCTGTCTCTGCTCCGCTTAGTTGCTCCGCATTACCACTCTACTCAGTCGCTCCGCCTCCCTGCTCTGCTTAGTCACTCTGCCGCTGCCACTTTGTGACATTAGGTCAAGATCCATTACTGCACTGACAGCCTACCGATAAGGTTGTCCTTGCAGGATCTGTAGACACCATGACTTCCTCAGTCCCGCCTGATTCTGAAACACCCGCTGCCAGAGTAGACTGCTCCATGCTCCTACATGCACTTGATACCAGAGACCAAGCTCACACCCACAACAGTGACAATAGTTGGTGTCATATGCATGCAATTCACCCCATGCGCTTCCCGGCCCGGCCCGGAGCGGCCGGACTTCGGAATAATAACCTTGTGACTATCATTTCATTTATTTATTGTTCCGAGCTTTCATCGAGGTCTTCTGACTGTATTTGGGATGTATATAAGCTAGAATACTTTGTACGTTGTAGTCAAGCTTGTAATCAAGTGTACCACCTTATCCCACTCTTTAATACCTTTGCTTCCGAGTTGCTCCGGACTCCCAGATCACAGGAACACCATCTAGGCTGCTCATCTTGACATTATATCCTTGCCACTATATTCCCAGGGACACCAACAGTGTGTGAAGGGTGTTGCTAATAGCTTCACCGACGTCCCACTCCCAGTGTGTACTACAGGCCAATACTCAGCTCCGGACCTCGGAGTTATCCCGGGCCATTTCCGGCCCTTATCCGGCCTCAGAACCTCTATAGCTATTGACCTGTAGGCACGGTCTTGTCAGTTGGTACGACTGCCAGTCTCAACCTTTGTTAAGATTATGTACACTGTGTCTAAAGGCGGAAGGTTGAATGGGACAGTAGTGAAGTTATTAACAACACCGCCGTTACGCCGTTAGTCCCCAGAGATCGAGGATAGAGGAGGAAAGAACTAGGAGCAGCCAAGTCGGGGTGGTGGTAACGCCGACAACGGGGAGCAAACCAAAGAACTTATAAGTCCTAAGGTCAAAGTAAGGAAGACTTCAAGGTGACGAGCCTGAAAACTTAAAGACAAGAGAGGACAATCTAAGTTGGAGAGGAGAATCTAAGTTGATAATTGAACTGAGGAACTACAGTATTGTACAGGCAGTATTTATATCTACGGATCAGTGCCTCGGGGCGGAGCGCCAGACTAACTACTAGGAGTTATATGTGTAGTACCTACAGGGTAGAGAATAAGACAATAAGGAGAGACTAGAATGAATGGGTATATGTAGCGAGAAAGAACAATAAAGAGAAGATTACAATAAAGGACAGATCTTGGACTACTGAGTGGCGGAACGAGGCGCCGAGGCATGGACTTGACAACCTTGCCCCAACACCCTTCCCAACTCAATCCAAGAGCCACTTACTGTGAACGGTATAACTTTCCTTCCAATTCCCCAGCCCCGATTGCCTACTCCTATTATGTCTACCCCTGCCCAGACTACCTCTGCAGATGAGCTCATGACTCAGCTCATTAAACAAGTAGCCAACCTTGCCACAGCCATGGAGGAACGCTCGTCCTCCAAATTGAGCATGAACAAACCCAAGGTATTCAAGGGTAAAGACAGTAATGAAGCATGTCGTTTCAGAGCTCAATTTCAGAACTGGGCATCAGAACAACCTGATCTCGCCAACAGTCAGGTAAAGCTTATCAAGTCGGCTTTGGGCTTCTTCACAGAAGGTGCTGGAGACTGGGCAACTCCCCATCTGCTACATTTCAGTTCGGAGAATCCCCCTTTTGAAGGCAGTTGGGAGAAGTTCCTTGAAGAATTTGGTCAACGATTTGAATCGATAGACCAAGGTATGGAAGCCCATAATGCGATCCAATTCCTTAAGCAGGGTAAAGGGCAGACAGTAGTGGAATTTGCTCAGAAATTCCAGGACATTGGGGGTCAGACTGAGATGTCTGACATTGACTTAAAGGAACACTTCTACTCTGCCCTACTTCTGGAGATACAACAGAATCTGATTACGGTAAACATTGATCAAGGAGCTGCTCGAACCCTAAAGGAGGCCATCACACAGGCCGTATCAGTGGACGTCTACTTGCATGACCCCATCCTGACTGGTCGAAATACCGGACCTACCCGCTCCTATGTGGGCCCTACTGACCCCCATGCCATAGATACTGATGCCACACACACTAGTAATGGGAATATGAGGGAGGCTTTCCTGGCCCGCATGCATGGATGATGCTTTGGCTGTGGTGCCCAAGGTCATGTCAAGCAGAATTGCCCACACTGAGAAACCACCTGCCGTTACTGTGGACTTCGAGGACACCTGGAAGCAGTCTGCCAGGGCAAGTTCATGGGACTCGGACAAGACCAAGGCGGACACCAGCAGCCCCGTCACCAACAGATATCAGCCACCGGATCCGCGCCATTCTCCCTGTTCCCAAACGAATCTGTCCAGATCGCTGCCTCAACCCCACCATTTGCTCTGACTACCGTACCTGCTACTCCGAGCCCCCCTAACCAGGAGTTCTCCAACCAAATCAGTCAAATAAGGGAATTACTTGATTGTGCTAACACTATGTCCTCCTTATCCTCTGGCTTACAACAGGGTTTTTAAAGAGGGTACCCGCTTTGGCTGCACCGAGAGTACCCCATAATCAGTTTGTTATGTTCACTACTTCTTCGTATGACTCGCACCCATCATGTACAATATCGTTGATCCGGGAATTGAACTCCACTTCCTCACATTTCCGAATTCAACTGCAGCCATGGTAGACTATGGAGCTACCACCCTGTTTCTAAACCAAGACTTTGCCACCCGGAACCGTGTAAGATGTGCACCCCTTCATAAACCAATTGACATTTTTAATATCGATGGACGAATCACCCATTTTGCATACCTAGCACTCACAGTAGATAATCAGGAGCAATGGATGGACTTCTTGATCACCAACCTAGGAGGTGAAGACCTTATTCTTGGACTTCCCTGGTTACGGAAGGTAAATCCGGAGATTGATTGGGAGAAAGGACAACTTTCAGTGAAATCCCCTTGAGTAACTATAGAAGAAGTCCAAGATGAGGAGATCTCATACCCCCACCTAGCTGCTGCTAATACAGACAGCCCCATCCCTGAACTCCCGAACCCAGAACCTCTAGCTGAACCCCCTCACTTCGAGGCGCCACTGGAAGCAACCCTTGAAGAGAGTGAACCAGCAGTGGCGGAGGAACCTCCAATACACCGAATCTGAGCCAATCACAAAACTCATTGGGCATGGGTTAGAGCAGGAATCCTAGAGGAACAGACTGAGGAAGTCTGGTGCACAGCGGGATTCACTTATTCTCAGCAGCTAGCAGAGGAAGCCAACTGAGACAAACCTGTTAAAACCTTTGCAGAAATGGTCCCTGAGCAGTACTGTGAATCCAAGAAGGTTTTCTCAGAATCTGCCTCCAAATGATTACCTGCCCATCAACTCTGGGACCATGCAATCAATCTCTTGCCTGGAGCACCGGCAACCATGCACACCAAGATCTACCCCATGTCCCTAAACAAGCAGGAGGAGCTGGATCGCTTCCTGGAAGAAAATCTGTGGAAAGGCTACATCGTTCCCTCTAAATCACCATCTCGTCCCCAGTCTTCTTTGTTAAGAAGAAGGATGGAAAACTCCGCTTCGTACAGGACTACCGGAAACTGAATGAATATACTGTGAAGAACCGCTATCCCCTCCCATTGGTTGCTAATATTATTAGTCGACTTCAAGGGGCCCAATATTTCACCAAGTTTGATGTCCGCTGCGGTTATAACAATGTTCGAATTAAGGAAGGTCACAAATGGAAAGGGGCCTTTGCAACCACACAAGGGCTGTTTGAGCCTAAGGTTATGTTCTTGGGTCTCACCAACTCCCCTGCAATGTTTCAAGCACTTATGAATGCTATATTTGCAGACCTTATAGCAGCTGGAAAGGTAGCGGTTTACCTGGACAACATCCTCATCTTTAGCAGTGACCTTCAGGAGCACCGATGAGTGGTACGGGAAGTACTAACGCGGTTGGAGAAGCATGACCTGTACCTACGACCGGAGAAGTGTGAATTCGAACAACAACAGATTGAATACCTAGGCCTTATCATATTGGAAGGGGAGGTGCAAATGGACCCGGTAAAAGTAGCTGCAGTCCGCGACTGGCCAGCCCTGTCATGCCTCAACCCATTAGTCATAGCTCCCTGGATCCACCCTACCTTGCATTCTGCCTGACCCCTAACTTCCCAATTGCTCTGCACCACCTCCCACCATTCCTCCGCCCTACCTTCCCATAATACCCTTCCAAATTAACCGAACATCCTGACGGCTCCCCCGACATGTGTATGGAACCTTTGTACAGGGTTTCCATACGCTAGGAGATGCTAGGCAAGGGACTTAGGCTGACTTAGGTGAGACTCTGTCAAGTCTATGCCTCGGTCCTAGTCTCTCTTTATTGTCTTTTCTTTATCCTGCAGGCACTATACGTATAGCCCCTAGTAGTTAGTCGGTGCTCCGCCCCGATACACCGATTAGTAGGTATAAATACTCCTGTACTATACTGTAGTTCCTCAGTGTAATTATCATCTTAGATTGTCACTCTCTCTTTCTCTGAAGTCTTAAGGATTCTTCCCTTGAGTACTCTCAACTCTGACCTCAGGACTTATATGTATTCTTTGGATTGCTCCTCGTCGTCGGCACTACTGCCGCTCTGACTTGGCTGCTCCTAGTTATTGTCTTCTCTATTCTCGATCTGCGGGGACTAGTGGCGTAACAGTGGTGTTGTTAATAACTTCACTACTGTTCCATTTGACCCTCCGCCCTTAGACACCTTGTGGCCTCTGGCACAGCTTCATGGTGTACATGATCTTAACAGTATAATTAGACTCAATCCGTTAACGTCATACTGACATGTCATTTTTTATGCCTCCGAAAACTCAAGCTCAATCTAGAGCTAATTCTGAAGAAAATACTTTCTTCACTACAGCCCAATCATTTGCCCCCTCCTCTGAATCTATTTCTGCTATCGGTCAACCACGTCACTGTAATTGCGGTTTTGGTCCAGCTACTGTTCCTACTACGTTGACTCTTCCTGCAGCTATGGAAGAAGAAGAACAATTTGAGTATAGTACTCTGTACACAGGTGATGGACAACCTGTCCAAGTTCTGACCCCTCGTTGTGGACAGCCCCCCGTGGTTGCCCTGACTCGGGGCCATTCTATTACTCAAATTGAATCTCCCATCCTCCAATCCGTAGCTTGTTGTACTGGGAAACAACCTCAATGTTGTGCTACTTCTAACTCTCCCCATGATCTGCCTCCTCACTTTGATTTGGATGCTGGTGATCACAATGATCAAGACCCTCCTGTTGACCCCGATGATCCGGGTGCCAACAATGACATTCCTGACAATGACGACCCAGATAACAATTCCGGCGGTTTACCACAAGGTGGGCCGGGTGACCCAAGTGGACCTGGTGGTCCCGGCAGTCCCAGTGGACCTCGAACTGCTATCTCTCCTGACATCCCCAATAAGCAACGTGCCATGTTGGAACTCCTCTCTGGCTTTGAGGGTTCTATCAAAACCCTTGGTACCATTTTAGCCGCTCTCAACCAACCCTCTGACAGCTCTGAATCTAAGAGCAAGGTCAAGGAGCCAGAGGTATTCGACGGTTCAGACTCCCGAAAGCTTAAAACCTTCTTTGTCAATCTCGCCCTGGTCTTCAATGACCGTCCCAAGTATTTCACCAATCAGCAAAAGGTGAACTACACTCTCTCACACCTCAGTGGCTCAGCCAAGGAGTCATTTGTCCCCAACTGTTGAACGCGGCTATGCTGTTCATACATCACTAATACGGTCATGTGTTATCTCAGTCTATGCTTAGTATACACTGACATCATATACCATATGCGGATTCCTCAGTACTTCCTTATGTAATACTGTCATGCATTTATGTATATAAGTAGCTATGTCCTGTACTGGAATCCAACTCGCTTCTCTCTCATCTTTATTGCCTCACTGAGACACTAAGCTCTAATACCAGGTATGGTGCTGGAGAGTGTCCCCACTATGCACCCCTTGCCTACTCAACACCAACATCCTCGACCTGGATCTCGACTCGCTGCCGGCATGGACCTCTTTGTTCAAAGCCCTTGTAAAAGAGCTTCAGGACAATTTTGGCATTTACAACATGCAAGGCGAGGCCAAAGATTCTCTCGGTAACCTGAAGATGAAGGAAACCAAAAACATCTGGAAATACAACATCTGGTTTAACACTCTGGCTGCCAGTACCAACTGGGATTCTGCTGCACTGAAATGGGCTTATGGACAAGGTTTGGCAGAACATATTAAGGACAAAATTGTCAAGCCCATGCCTCGGGCCTTCATTCCGCCACTCGGTATCCTGAAGATTCACCGTTTATTGTAATCTCACTCTTATTGTTCTTTCTCGCTACACATACCCTTTCCTCCTAGTTCCTCCTTATTGTCTTTTACCTTACCCTGCAGGTACTACACGTATAGCTCCTAGTAGTTAGTCTGGTGCTCCGCACCGATGTGCCGCTCCGTAGATATAAATACTGCCTGTATGCTACTGTAGTTCCTCAGTTTAATTATCAACTTAGATCTCTCATCGGCTTAGATTCCCTTTCTATCTCAGTCCATCTCTTAAGTCTTCAGGCTCATTACCTCGAAGCACTCTCGATAGCCTTTGGACTCATAAGTTCTCTGGCTCGCTCCTCGTCATCGGCATTACCGCCGCTCCGACTTGGCTGCTACTAGTTTCTCTCTTCTATACTCTCGATCTCCGGGGACTAGCGGCGTAACGGCGGTGTTGTTAATAACTTCACTACTGTCCCACTCGACTCCCGCACTTAGACACCCTGTGACCTCTGGCACGGTTACCCAGTGTACATGATCTTAACAAAAATGGCGCGTCTCCCCGAACCAGCAATGCCAATGCTCACTGATTATCATCAAGAGGTTCTTCGCATTGACAACCATTATTGGAAGTGTGAAGAAACTAAGAAACATGAGGCTGGTAAGCCTTTCATCACTCGGAACCCAAAGAAGGGTTCCTCGGACTTTAAAGCTGGTTCCACTAACCAGCAGAGCAACACTCAGCCATCAGGCTCTCCGGTGCCATTCACGCCTAAGCCCAAACCCTTCAATGGAGGTAAACTTCCACACTCTTTGAACTCCGGTCAATCCGCCGGTCAGCACCCCGTGTTCAACCATCTCAGTGCCGATGGAAAGGTTCTCCCTTCTGAGAGGGAAAGAAGGATGAAGAACAATCTTTGTTTCTTCTGCAGGGGGAAGCATCAGATTGCTGGCTGTAACAAGCAAAAGGCTTGGGAGTCAAAGGGCCATGCTGCTGAGGTTGGTGAAACTCCCGACACAACCTCTGCGGTTGTGGAAGAGGAATTGGAAAACTAATCTGCAGCTCTTGTTCATTTTCCTTTTCTCACTGTTTCGACGCCCTTACTTGTATGATTACATCACTATTAAACTTCTACTGGCTTCTGCCACCTTCCTTGATCCCAAGCTGTACAGTATTACATCATCATTTCTAGCAGATTGGATTATGTATAAATAGCCAAACCCCCACAGCCTGGTCCCTTATCTTGACCTCTCTGTCATTGTCTTGGGACCAGGTATGTGTTTACTTATTATTACCTATGACTACGATACTCAATATATCTCTGTCATTATCTTGGGACCAGTCCGCCTCTGCGCCGCTTAGTCACTCCGCTGCTGCTGCTTTGTGACCGGTACGAAACAGGAGCTGCGTTAATCGGGTTTGTACCTCACCTGGGGAGTTATATCTCAACATGTCCACTCTTTCTTCTATTGAACAATCTCTTGTAATATCATTTACTACTGGATTTCTGTTGTCCAATTTGGCCGCGCTGGCCAAACCTATCTCTGCTCTTCTTAAAATTTCTACTCTTGTTATCCGAGTTCTACTGACTCTTTCATTGATACTCACTACATTTATAAAATTCTATCCCGACTACCAAGATTTCTCCTGTTAATCTTCATCTCTTTGATGGTTCATTATCTTCTAAACACATTACTGATATGGTAAATATTGCCATTCGGTTCCCTTCTGGCAAGCTGCTTCTATTGCCCTTTTATGTTACACATTTAGATTCATCTTGTAAAGCAGTATTAGGTTACAGTTTCTTATCCCGCTACAATCTGTTGATTGACTGGGCATTTCGAAACATTATGTTTCATAGCACTTCACACTTTGATTCTCCACAGATGTCTGTGCCTTCTGTCACCAACATTGTTGAAGCAAAGGTCGCTGTTCCATTACCGGAACCTTTGCCGTCGGTTTCACCGACAATTCTGGAACCTTTGCTGTTGGTGATACCTACAATTCTGGAAACCCCTCCTGGGGATTCACTTTGCTCTCGCTCTCACTCTTGGTCAAAACGGGCCAAGCCCCTTTCATCCAAATTCCCTTTTGAAACCATCTATTCCTATCCTATGGTCTCTCAATTCGCTGCTCAACTGGAAACTCCCGATGTCGACATTGCACTTGTCAGTGCTTGCAAGGACACTGGTATGGAACCTATTCTTCTTCATGCTATCCACTCAGAGGTCGCGGCCTGCACCGCCGACTGCACCTCCACTGCTCCTACTGTCCCTCCACTACATCCTTCTATTCCAGAAGAGTACACTGAGTTTGCAGACATCTTTGATGAGATTGCTGCAGATTCATTACCTGAACACAGACCTTACAACCTGAAGATTGACTTGGAAGAAGGCGCTTTGCCGCCTCTTGGTCAAATTTATCCTTTGTCTGAAAAGGAGCTTATTGCCCTTAAAGACCTTATTGACAAACAGCTGGCTACTGGTGCCATCACCCCATTTTCCTCGCCTCACGGCGCTCCGGTACTTTTTGTTCCTAAGAAGGACAGGAAACTTCAGCTTTGTGTGGACTTCCACTAATGAGTTTGCCTCGTTTTTGTGTGAAAGAGAAAGGAAGGAATCAAATGATAACTTCTCGCAGTCACAAGGAGCAGAACACGACATTCCTATACTCGCAAGTGCCGGGCCTGAATGGCTGCTAGCAAAGAGGCTTCAGTCTGGTGGGAGTGTGTCTTTCCTTTTTACGGATTAGCACTGCAACGTCGTCCCAAAATCACTTGTATTCCAGATACATGTTGAGATCATGTACACCGTGTAACCGTGCCAGAGGCCACAAGGTGTCTAAGTACGGAGGGTCGAATGGGACAGTAGTGAAGTTATTAACAACACCGCTGTTACGCCGTTAGTCCCCGGAGATTGAGAATAGAGAAGAGGAGAACTAGGAGCAGCCAAGTCGGAGCAGCGGTATCGCCGATGACGGGGAGCAAACCAAAGAACTTTATAAGTCCTAAGGTTAGAGTAAGAAGTACTTCGAGGCAGCGAGCCTGAAGACTAGAGAGTGACGAGAGTACAGAGAGAGACTCAGGTTGAGGACGTTAAGAGTGATCTAAGATGATAATTAAACTGAGGAACTACAGTAGCATACAAGCAGTATTTATATCTACGGTTCGGCGCATCGGTGCGAAGTGCCAGACTAACTACTAGGAGCTACACGTGTAGTACCTGCAGGGTAAAGTAAAAGACAATAAGGAGGGACTAGAAGGAAAGGGTATGTGTAGCGAGAAAGAACAATAAGGATGAGATTACAATAAACGGTAGATCTCGGAATACCAAGCGGCGAGGCAGGAGCACCGAGGCATGGACTTGACAGTATCCCCCTCTTAGGCTTGAGCCCTCGAAAGCCATTAGTATCGGGCTTTACCATCAGTCATCAAAGGAAATTTTCTAAAAGCCGTCCGCATCGGAAATTACTGTTAGTCATCCAAGAATTTTCCGGTTCTCCGTAAACCAAACACAATTTGAAGAAATTTTTTATCTGGTCCGTGCGCCGTTTTGTCCCTATAAAAAAAGGCCAGGTTTTGTCGCTATGGCCCTAACTTTTCCAAAATCCTCTAAGTCCAAAAATGTCAGGTAGCCATACTCAAACCATCATGACCACCTCTTCGTCTACTGCTGGGCCTTCGAGGTCCCGCCCAGCACAACTGCCTCCCGTTGACCCTGTCGAACAAGACGAGGAAGACTTGGAAGAAGACGAAGATGAGATAATAAGGCGGGCACAGGAGAAGGTCTGCAGGATGAAGGAAAGGAAAGCAGCGGCTGCGGCGAAGAAAAAGTTTGTTGTAGCAACATAGTTGTAATTGTGAATGAAGAATAAGTAAAGGGACCATACAAAAGAAAGAGTAAGCAATATAAGGGAGAGATAAACACTCAATTTACTATCATCGTGTTTACCCTCTAAACGCATGAAGTAAACTTCGGCGGAGCACGGCGAAATCAGTGAAAGGAATTTATAATTATTTTGAGGGTAGCGAGCATGGAATGCCGGTACCAGTTCATCAGCGTGTAGTTCATCAGCAGCAACCCAAGAGAATTCATCGTTGGTACCTTCGTAACCGGTCCACCGAATATAATACCAAAAAGGACAACGTTTGTACCTTCTATCCAACTTGGAGTCCAGGATTTCCGCAATGTTGTATTCTTCTTCACCATCAACTTCGATTGGAGGTGGAGGAGATTGAGTTCGATTCGGGAAAGGGTTCGGCATAACCGGCTCCAACTGAGAGACATGGAAGACCGGGTGAATTCGGCGGAGGTAGTCTGGGAGCTTGAGTTCGTAAGATAAAGTACCAGGTCGACTGATGACCTTGAATGAACCAAGATATTTTTCTGAAAATTTTTCAGTAGGACGAGTAGAATGAATATGTTTAGCAAGAACAAAAACCTCGGAGCTGATCGGGAACTCCGGGTGCGAGATTCTTTTCCTGTCAGCTTGTTCCTTGTAACAAGATTGAGCTAGAAGGATTTCCTCTTGAAGGAAGACATGGAGTTCATCGAGGTTGATGACGAAATCTCTGGCTAGGTCAGACTTCATGTCGACCTCGGGCTGAACGGTGATGTTGGGGTGGTATCCTTTGTTGGCAAAAAAAGGTGTAATACCAGTGGAGGCATTTGGTGCATTGTTGCAGGCGAACTCGGCAATTGGTAATAAGTGTGACCAGTCATCCTGTTGGTAGGAACAATAGATCCTGATGTACTGTTTGAGAGTTTGATTGACACGCTCGGTCTGCCCATTGGCTTCCGGATGGTATCCAGAGGTATAGTGCAGTTCCATGGAGAGCGCTTTGCTGAGAGCCCGGAAGAACACCGAAACAAATTCAGAACCACGATCAGAAGTAACATGGTTAGGAACACCATGCTTAGAGAAGACGTGAATAACAAAAAGCTCAGCTAGTTGTTCAGAAGTAATGGTGTCAAAAGTTGGAATAAAGATTGCTTGCTTGGAAGATCGATCCACAATGACGAGGATAGCTGTGTAACCATTTGACATTGGCAGTTGCTCAATGAAGTCCATGGAGATCGAATCCCATGGTCGGACCGGAACTGGCAGAGGTTTCAACAAGCCGTAAGGCCGATGGGGGCGAGGCTTGTTGCGACCACAAATAGTACAAGAAGTAACATAGTCACGTACAAAGTCTCTGACCTTGGGCCAGGTATACTGATGATGTACAGCTTCTAGAGTGTGATTCTGGCCGAAATGGCCCGAGAGTGGATGATCGTGAAAGTAGCGGAGAACTTGAAGGCACAGGTCGCCGTGATTCGGAACATAAATACGGTCGTCAAGACATAGTAGCTTGTCACTACCTAAGCTCCAACATTCATTGGAAGGATCTTTAGCAAGTTCCAAACCAACAATGGAGCTCGGGTCGGCCGGAAGGGTGAGGATTATGGCCTGGTGTAGGGCTTCAATATCCATGATGATCGAGGCTCGTAAGGCCGGGCCTTCTAAGAAGGTAGGTCGAAGAGACGCAGTGAGTTGTTTATGAGTAAAGATAGGACGAAAGTTATGAGGGTTCACTTGGGCGTAGCCGATATCCCCCTCTTTAGGGTAGACATCCCAGCGTCTAGTTATTGAATCGGGTTTTTCGCCAAGTTTCCCTGGTCAGAAGCGAATAACCATATTAAATTGATGTAAAAATTCTGACCATCGGACCTGTCGGCGAGTGAGAACCTTGGTAGTAGAGAAATACTCAAGATTTTTGTGATCGGTGATGACGTTGACCGGATCACCCAAGCCTTCCAGATAATGACGCCAAGCTTTAAAGGCCTCGAAGATGGCCAGTAGCTCTTTGTCGTGAGTATTGTAGTTGAGTTCAGCCGTGTGAAGCGTTCTGGAAAGGAAGGCTAGAGGATGAATTTCACCGTCAGCATATTGGATGGAAAGAATTGCCGCAGTGGCGTAGTCGGAAGTGTCGGTCTCCACGATAAGTGGGCGATTCGGCTCCCAATGGGCCAGTATCGGCGCAGAAGTAAACGCAAGTTTGAGATTTTCGAAGGCCTCTTGATAGCTGCTGTCCCAGATCCAAGGCGCACCTGTCCGGGTAAGCCGAGTCATCGGCACAACGATATCACTATAATTATAGATAAAACGATGATAGAAATTTGCAAAACCCAGGAAGGACTGAATGTCCTTAACCTTCCTCAGGACCGACCACTCTAGAACTGTCTGAACTTTCGCCTTGGACATAGTCAATCCGTCGGGAGAGAGAATATAACCCAAATACTCAACAGTATCCATATTGAATTCGCACTTCTCGGGATTGGCGTAAAGCCGATGATGGTGAAGTTGCCGAAGAACTTCCTTGACGTGTTCTTGGTGTTCTTCTGGCGTATCAGAATAGATCAGAATGTCGTCTAGATAGATGATGACACAAACATCGAGCATGTCAGAGAAGATCTCGTTAACAAACTGCTGGAACGCCGCAGGGGCGCTCATAAGGCCGAACAGCATAACCTTCCATTCGTAGGAGCCATATTGGGTCCGAAACGTGGTTTTCCATTCATCACCTTCTGCAATTCTGACTAGATGATAAGCGTGAGCGAGATCCAATTTGGTGTATATTTTAGCTCTTTTTGGAGCGTCGAGAAGATCTGAAATGAGTGGAAGTGGGTAATGGTCCTTCTTGGTAATACGATTGAGTCCACGGAAGTCGACGCAAAGGCGAAGTTTGCCGTCTTTCTTTGGGATGAAAAGGACCGGAGCACTGTGAGGAGAGGAAGATGGGGTGATAGCGCCAGTAGCCAGCTGTTTGTCAATAAAATCTTTAAGGGCTACAAGCTCCTTTTCAGATAAAGGGTAAATACGGCCAACAGGCGGCGAAGCGCCTTCTTCTAAGTCGATCTTCAAATCGTAGGGTCTATGTGCAGGTAGTGAATCTGCAGTGATCTCGTCGAAGACGTCTGCAAACTCGGCATACTCTTCTGGAATAGAATGATGGAGTGGAGGGTAAAAACTATTGAGAAACCCCCGAACTTGCAGGAACCCCACCTAAGTTGTGTTAGTTATTGAGCAACCCCTGGCTCTCCCGGTCTGGTGCCGGCCTAGTATCACGGGCAAAGGCAGCCATAGCATTATTGATATTATATACATTCTAACTATGTATATTACGGTTTAAGCATTGGACAATGAGGGCGTGTATGTCCGCGCTGTCGGCATGCACCACACTTACGATGACCTCCTCCCTTTGCTCGTTCCTCTCGGGAGGATGTGAGACGTGCAGTACGAGGTCGTCCTTTTGGATTGAGTGGAGTAGGGTCCAGTAGTGCATTGGCACGTCTAGTCTCATCCGCACGTTGCCTGTGAGATGTTGAGTTAGTAGATCAAAATTTTAAACGAGTTGGACTAACTGTATACTCCTCAACTGCCCGACAAGGTCCTCCAAATCTTCCTCTGTTTGAACAGCAGAAAGGAGTGGCCTAAGTACTGCATGTGTCTCCGAGAATGCCAATCGTGCAGGTACCGTGGATGTTTTCTCAACGGAGATGTGTTGGTCTTTACTCTGGTGTAATGGGTTTGACTGCAGACTCAGTGGCAGTTCAGTGAACGACGAGAATCCATTGGAACGATCAATTCCTTGAGTGAACGTGACTGCAGGTACGGTCGTGACATCGAGTGCAGTGTTTTGTAGCCATCTGTGGATATAGGTATACCTAATCAATATCAAGACCACACATTTGTGAATACGCACCTTGCACGGATCATACCAATGCTGAACACCAACCCTTCTACTTTTGTGAAAAGGTGGAAGTAGTGTCGACAAGGTATTCCAAGATTGAGCCCCATGCAACAGTCACAGATAGCACGACCATCCCTAAGCACCACAAGATAATGGGTTGCGATACCACCTAATCGTTGTACTTTAAATAGAAACCGAATACGTAGACCTTGATCTAAAGCCAGTCGAATAAGCCAACGAGTAGAGATATATGCTTTATCATTAGTGAAATCATTTTGCATGTTCTGGCATGTATGATCAGTAATATTGGGACGGACAGAGTGAGAACATAGAGATTGAACCTTTTCCTCCGAGTTTTCCCAATTATACCCAATCTCATTGTTCACTTGGACTGCATACTTGGTCTAAATACTCAATGAGATAACGGATTTATTGTATGATCAACACTTACCCAATCCTTTGCACCCTCCGGACGTTGAAGATGTGAAGCAGAGTAAAACATACTTTCCTGCATCTCACGATAACAAATTTGCACAGCAAATGGGCCAGCATGCTCTCGAATCTGTTTCAATATTAGAGGAAATACTGACTCGATGCTATTCGGATGCTGGCGACGGGAAGACTAGAAGACACACATTGAATCAGCCCTCGAGTGACATATTTCAATGAACACTTACATCACGAACACGTATCATATCCTGAGCAGATTGTCCATTTGTGCGCTCATTCAATCCATTGTACACTTGGTACATGCTCAGCTTTGGATTGCCAACACTCCGCAAAACTTTATGCTCTCCTTCTGAACGCCCATTTGTTCTACACCCAGCCGTGAAACGGGTACTGATCCATGCATAAGCCCAGCGATGACGGCAAGGATAGAGCTGCGCCTTGAGGTATGGCTCGGCTGAGGGATAACTGGATAGCATCTGCTTCCACAGCTTCTCGAACTCATCGGGTGAAATTGCACGATACAGGGTCCAGAAGTCTCGAGTAAAATTCGGCCATTCTGCTCCCAAAAGCAGGCGAAGATTATCATCAACATTACCCTCGAGATGATGAAGACAATAAGCATGAAATGTCGTCGCTAGGGTATCTTCAACACTTGCAATAAGACCCGAATGGCGGTCACTAATGAAAACCTCAGGAGGTTTAATTAAGTCACCAACTTCTTCATCCCCAAGATAACAACGAAATACCCAATTAAATGTTTCAGTATTCTCGTCCCGATGAAAGCAATAGAAGACATTGCGTGAACGATTACGGCCATCAATGATAATGCCTGTGTTCAAAGGATACTGGCTGTCAACCTTATTGTAGCTGTTGTCGTTGATAAGAACATCACTGTAGCGTCTAGCAAGCTCGACCTGCAAAGGAGACTGCCAAAAGAGAGCAACAACCACGGAATTTTGATCAACTTTGACATGGTAACGCCATCCTGGATCTGTTCGATTCTTCTCCTCGAGGTTTCGGATGATGGCGCTCACATCACCTCCTAGTAATGCCACCTCACTGCGGGCTGCTCGACGAGCAGTGTTGATGAGATTGCTGATTTGCCGGGGCTCAAGTGGATGGTCAATAGATTGAGCCTTAAGCACTTCAGCTATCTGGGATCGTGAAAACTTCACATTATTAGAAGTCGTTAGCTGCGAAACTGCTTCAGACTGATTCTGAGTTGGCGGTCGGGATGCAGTACCTCCAACAGGGATATAGCGGCCATGGTTATGCTTCCAATCTACCAGTGTGATTCTCCACAAAGAACCGTGACGACAAAGATTGACATGAGCTCTGCAATCAGTCTTTACAGTTCTTCCCGCACGGTGGTCAGAAGGATTGATGTGGTCAAGATGCCGTGGTTTATATTTGCCATAATGGTTACACCGCAAGACAAGTCGTGACATGTTTCCTGCTGTGTCAACCTTCCGTTGACCTCTTCGCCACTGCTGCCCATTGAGCTCTTCCTGTTGAAAAATGGCCCTGCACGCATGACCAATGGAAGGAAACATGCTTCCCACTGCGACCGGTCCTGCAATCACACTGGTTGTATTGCGTGGCACCTCATGAGGCCTTTGATCACCATCAAACTTCAACTTCGATTGAGGCAGGTGATCGTTCTTGGCACTGAGAGTCAAGGGAGAGATGGATATGACAGACGGAGAGCGTATCTTTGGGTGGAGAGGGGAAGACAACTTCTGATGGTCTTCCTGTTTTCGAGAATGAAATGGTGGAGATATGAGGATTAGTGAGGGTGACCGCTTAAAAACTTTCGGAGGTGAAGTAAGTGTAATGGATGGTGAACGTTCAACCTTCCTATATGTTGGTGGAGATATGGATACAATGGATGGTGAGCGTATCTCCCGTTTGACAGGAGAACGAGGGTATAGTTGATTTCCCACCTGTCTCCGCGAAGAAATTGGCGGTGACACAAGAATCACTGATGGAGATCGATCCGGGCTTTTGACAAAAAGAGAGCGGGAATTTGGAGGGGTCGAATCAAAACGAAGACGTTTTCGGGGCCTAGTAATCTCTTCTAAGGGCTTTCGCTTGAACACATCTGGCATCATAATGTGTGTAGGTGACGTAGATGCCATGGACGCTGAGGTAAACGATATCGGTGACCCAAGCAATTTTGTTGAGTGATTCGGCATAGTCGGTAGATTTCCAACCCATGGAGTCAAGGTCTTCTGCTCCCTTATTGATGACGAAATGAACATATGGATTGGATGGAGTTCCTACGGCAATACATGGAATCAGCAACATTACATTGATCTTTGGAAGTGGCTTACCGTAGGACAGGTCAGGTTGTAATCCACATACCCAGACAGTGCATCAACTGAGGAGCTAGGAGTGTCAGAAGGAACGCATGTTGCTACCCAATCATTCACTTTCTGTATACACAACAAATGAATAAAGCAATCTAACATATCGAAAAGGAATAACATACCCCAGGTGCATCAGTTGCAATAAAATGGTAAGTGATAATATCTATCAGCATCTTTTGGCGAAATGCTGGCGACACTACAGGAGTCCATTCTGAGGCACATTCGTTGACTCGACATTCAATGAAGTTGAACGCGGCTATCCCGCAACTTCCACTACCTTGTCCAGACCCGGGTTGGAGAGCGATAGATCCAGTACATACAGTTTTGGGAGGAAAGATATCGGCGAGTACCCAATTGAGTACATCACAGATGTCGGAGGCTGGGGGATGATGTAGTGAGTCACCATGCTGGAATACAGCTGCACCATCACAAAAATATGCAGCGTAATGGCCAGCATCTTCAGCAATGACGCCAAATGAGCATGACGGTTCACTTGTTTTGACTCGTTCCCGAAATGCAAGTAGCACTGGGCTGTAAGCCGCATTAGAGCCCGAACAACGGAAAACAGAACGTGCGTCTTCAAGAAAGCGAGTTGAAAGGAACATGAATGATGGCACCTCTGAGGACTCGGATTTTGTTGAAGCTGCAAGACGGAAGTATAGCAGCTCCGACAAGCAGTTCAAAATGTCATCATAGAGCCATTCTCCGTCGAGCAGACAAACCAAGTTCCAAAGAGAGTAAGTAGCTGTGAAACCTCGGATCTGATGTTGCAGTTTCTCATGCATGAAGCGTGATAAAAGCTCAGTTGATAGTGTAAAGGTAGAAGGCGCCGAAAGAGCATCAACAAGCCTGTGGGCAGCACTGACTGAGGGTGCATTGTTGCTAACTGATATAAAGAGACGGATCTATATTCAAGTTATTTGAGTAAATTGACCATTTCATACCGGATAAACACGTACCTTCGAAAAATGGTATGAACGAACACTTTCCTGACCGGAAACTCTCATGTGCATCTGCACAGACCTTTTACCCTCAACATATGCACTTTCCATGGCTCGGATAATAGGGAGAAGGTCATTCAGATGTGGAATGATTTCGCCTGGTATAATCACAGTTGCCGCTTTAGTCGAGGGGATACCAACATCGAAAATCCAGCCCAAAAGACAGCCTTCCGGTGCAATTGCAGGTATCGACACCTCTAGTGCTTGCGCAAAAGTGAGCTCGCGGAAGAAATCATTAGAAAAGGCCGCATAATGTGCTGGATTACAATACGCTGATGCCTCTCGCTTTGCCTGCAAGATTTCTTCTGAATCGACCATTTTGTAAGGATGAAAAGTAGCAGTCTATTGCACAGGAAATGCATAGCTGTAATATAGGTCAAAAAATCTGAATGCTACATTGAAACGAGGAAAGAGTAGTCTCGAGAGTCAGAAGAGCCAACAGGTCCGATACAGTAGAGAGGAGGAAAGAAGCATTTCTGAAAGAGAAGGAAGGGATTTTGAAGGTAGAAAACCCACGGAAGAAGGTAGCACGAAGATACCCGCTGCACACTGACAGTGACAACAAATGCGCTAAAGCGACCTAAAACCCAACGCCCACACAACTGAGTCACAAGACTTGAAATACGGCCACCGGCCGGCTCTACCTGGAAGGCGGAGAAACCCTAGTGTCAACTTCGACAAGGGTTTCTGGAGAAACCAGGGGTTCCTGCAAGGTGGGGGGTTTCTCAATAGTTTTTACCGGAGTGGAGGTGCAGTCGGCAGTGCAGGCCGCGACCTCTGAGTGAATAGCACGAAGGAGAATGGGTTCCATACCAGTGTCCTTGCAAGCCCTATTAAAGACTGCAGTACTGACGAGTGCAATGTCGACCTCGGGAGTTCCCAGTTGAGCAGCGAATTGAGAGACCGTAGGATAAGAATAGATGGGTTCAAAGGGGAATTTGGACGACAGAGGCTGAGGCCTCTTCGGCCAAGAGCGGGAGCGAGAGCGAGAGCGAAGTGAATCCCCAGGAGGGGTTTCCAGAATTGTTGGTATAACCGATGGCGAAGGTTCCGGTATCGGAACAGCAACCTTTGCATCAACAAGGTTGGTGGCAGAAGGCACAGCCGTCTGTTGAGAATCAAGGTGTGAAGTGTTACGGAACATAATGTTTCGAGATGCCCAGTCAATCAACGGATTGTAGCGGGATAAGAAACTGTAACCTAATACTGCTTTACAAGATGAATCTAAATGTGTAACATAAAAGGGCAATAGTAGAAGCAGCTCGCCGGAAGGGAACCGAACGGCGATATTCACCATATCGGTGATGGGTTTAAAAGATAATGAACCATCAAAAAGACGAAGATTAACAGGAGAGATTTTGGTCATAGGAATAGAATTTTGTGAAACATAATGAGTATCGATGAAAGAGTCAGTAGAACCGGAATCAACAAGAGTAGGAAATTTCAGAAGAGCAGAAATGGGTTTGGCCGGTGCGGCCGAATTGGAAAGCGAGAATTCAGTAGTTAATGATATTACAAGAGATCGTTCAATGGAAGAAAGAGCGGATGCATTGAGATATAACTCCCCAGGTGAGGTACGAACCTGATCAACACAGCTCCCATTTCGTACCAGGGAACAAGAGCTGCGGATTAGTTTTCCGAATCCTCTTCAACAACTGTAGAAGTTGTGTCTGGGGTTTCTTCAACCTCGGTGGCACAGCCCTTTGACTCCCGAGCCTTTCGCTTGTTGCAGTCAGCAATCTGATGCTTACCACCGCAGAAGAGACAGAGGTTGTTCTTCATCCTTCATTCCCTCTCAGACGGGAGAACTTTCCCATCGGCACCGAGATGGTTGAAGGCGGGGCGTTGACCACCGGATTGGCCGGAGTTTGAAGAGTTCTGGGGCTTACCATTGTTAGGTTTACCTCCAGAGAAAGGCTTAGGCTTTGGCATGAACGGCGCCGAAGAGCTCGATGGCTGAGAGTTGTTCTGCTGGTTAGTAGAATCAGCTTTAAAGTCCAAGGAACCCTTCGTCGGGTTCCGAGCAATGAAAGGCTTACCAGCCTCATGCTTTCTAGTTTCTTCATGCTTCCAATAATGGTTGTCAATACGAAGAACCTCTTGACGATAGTCAGCGAGCGTCGCCGGCTCGGGTAGACGCGCCATTTCGTCCTTAATGTGTTCAGCCAAACCTCGTCCATAAGCCCATTTCAGGGC
>MU823669.1:0-28914 GCA_027921425.1 Lentinula novae-zelandiae | reverse complement strand
ACGAGGCGGATCTGGCTGACTCGCTTGATGTAGGTGAACTGGACTGTGGTCCCGGAAGACCGGTATGAGCGAGGATAAGGGAAACTGACTTGATCCGAGTCAATAGCGTAGTCGTTTGGCTTTTCGTAAACCTTGAGAAGAGAGCGGAAGAGATTCCGGAGGGCTGTCATAAATCTGAGAAGATTTTCCATAGAATGGGTATCGTACTCGCTGAAATAAAGCGGCAGGGAAGGTGAGAGAACTTCGACGTATTGATTAGTTAGATAGACGGCACCTAGTGCCTGAATATTGGGACCTGTGACACGTCGGAATCAGACAAAACAAAAGCAAAGGTCCATGACATACCATTATGAATGACGAGGACAGAGGGAATCCTTGTCTTTCGCCAATCACCCTTGTATTTATCATTCGAAAGTATGAGTCTGACGCCTTCCTGATCACAAAGTACGATCTCAAAGACAGCGTCACACGATCCTTGGGTAAATTCTATCTTGACCTCCACAAGCAAGGGCTTAACTAACAGATCAGGGAAATCTAAATCCTTGGGATCAATGCCTCCGCCGCTTTCAAACGAGCCGATTTTTTTCTTCACCACCTTGTAACCGTCAAGTAAATCGGATAGTAGCTCATGAAACTTGGACTCTCGCTCCTGTTCGTCTTCAATGAAGCCTGAGAGTTCCTTTAACCACCTGTAAGCGAGGGGTGACAATTCTTGATCAAGAGCGCCGGACACAATATCTTCTTTGAATTGAGCAAATTCGGCATGGAAGAGGGAAATAGGGACGTGATAGAAGTCGTCCTGCTTCGGCCTCCCAATGGCGATGGGATTGGATTTGTGGTCGTTGATGAAAGTAGAGGCGGTTGCACCCTTGGAAGGAGCCTTCTGGGGACGTTGAAAGATATTCTTCACCCGCAAATCGGTCAACTTGTCCCGTTTCTCATTCAGCTGTGCGTACTGAGAACGGGGAACCAGCAAAACGGATATGGAGACAGGATCGATGGGCGGAATAGGGGCAGGAAGTGGGCCGGACTCCCAAACACGCCAATATCCGGTCTTGTATTCGACAGGCGGACATTCTGCGACACGATCCCAGAGAGTTGCGGAGGAGGCATATATGATCGGAGTTTCAGGGACCTATGCAGGAAAATGAGTTCATGAAAAGATCTTCTTGAGCAACGCACTAGAAGAACCCATTTGCGGTGGATTTGAGGTCGCTGTTTTCGAATGGGAGCTATGAAGGAATCAAAATAATCACCTGGACCTCCATAGTCAAACTTAGGATTATCAGGGTGTTTCACTAGTTTATCGCCTTCAATATGCGCGAACATGTACTTGAGCTCTTTGCTCGCGGGAGGTGTGGTGGTCATGGTGGCGGAAGTTGAGAATGAGGCCGGCCCGCCGGGAAGAGGAAAACCGGCTAATACCTCTGAGTCGTTTTATACGAGGAATCAGCGAGGAATACCACGGAGATATCTCTGTCTCCTTACTCATACAAGTCGCGAAGCAATTACCCAATGTGGTTATCATCCTGGCATATGAGAAGGAGTATGAGGAGGAGGGAATGCCGCTCCTTCCAGCTTCTTTGAATGGTTGGACAGTGGAACGGGTACGAGTGCGAAGGAATGTATGATAACGTCGTCCCAATGCAGCACGAGTCACGAATGAAGAAAATTTTTTGGCATTCGTTCAGTTCTCCAGGACTCGAATGCTTCCTTTCGAGGCATACTGCAGAATTCCTAGCCACAAAGTTGAATTCTCTAAAAATACACGTAGACAAACGATACAGAGATATGAGGATGATTCCAAGTCAAATTATACCAAACCAAGGTCCAAATAAAAAACCGATATCTACTGGGTAGAAAGGGAGAGGATAAGAATACGTAGTAAGGGCGGGAGAGCGTGGTTACTATGTAATACTAAACAATGTAGAAGGTACGCAGACCAGAAGGTACTATACGACCGGTATACACTACATTTTACTTATATAAATGGTCGAACAGAACGCATAAATTATCGCCAAATAAAAGAATGTGGACAGATAGGCAATGGGGGCACCATGCGTATCGCAAGAGGAGCGGTGGAAACGGGTAACGACGGAGGGATAGCGGGAGACGCCAGGAATTCCGCGTTGAAATTTTTTGAGAGAACCAGACAAGGAAGTGAACCGTAGAGACGAAGGAAAGTAGGTGGGGGGAATAAGCATGTAGGGTGAGGGGTGAGGGTGGAGGTGGAATAGCAGCAGTTACTCAAATGCAGTCATATCTGCAAATGGGTTCCCTTTCCTCAACGTCAATTTCTTCTCGAGTCAAACTCGGCTGTTCGCGCGCTAATGTTTCCACTCTAGGGGATTCCTGACGAACGAAAAGGCGAACGATCAGTTATAGCGCTCGTTCAAAAGATACACGGAGTGAAGACTCACCAAGTCGCGCACAGCAGCAACAAGTGCGGGTATAGGTGCCGGAATGGGTGATGCTGCTACGAAAGCGGATACTGAAGGAATAGAAAAATGTTATTAGCAAGTGGCCGATAGATGGAAAGTCAAAGAGACGTACGACAAGACAAAGCAAGAGTGATGAGGAGTTTGGACTGCATTTCCGTTTAGTTGATGATCACGCGAGATACGCAAGAAAAGATAGTCAAAGGAGTACGGAATGTATCGGAGTCGAAGGCCTGTCGAAAGCGGAGTCCTCGATGGGGTAGGGGAAAAGACAATAAGCTGGAAGCTGAAGGGAGGAGAACAATAAAACATTCCATTATATATGGAATCTTCCTTGAGTGCCTAGATACCTTGCTCTGCGAAGAGAAAGAGCAAGGAATAAGGGGAGTTCCAAAAGGGGAAGCAAAGAGACATGTTTCCTTCAACGCCAGACCTGTTCAAGGACAAGTGAGCATCCAAATTTAGTTGTTCGTTTGAATATACATACATTATTCCTGCGAATCATCAATGTTCAGTTATCGGTGCTTGAGATGGGCTTCATGGGCACGCCGCTCAAACAATGTTGAAGGGGTTTGCCAAATTTGGACAAGACTTCCTTTTTGGGAACAAGGTCGGAGAGGACGTATATTACTAGGTACGACTCGTGAATTTCATTGGGGGTTTGAGGGGAAACTGGGGGGCAAAGAAGAACAGTTGTAAGTAGAGAAGAATAACGATACATGTCAACGAATGACGCAGGAGTAACTGATAGAATCAAAACAAAACTTACCATGGCTAGCGGGTTAGGGGGGTCATTTCGGGCATTGTAGGCGAACCGTTCATGCATGGCAGAGGAGCTTTGCAAGTGCTCCAACAGTTCAAAAGTTGTCTGTGGAAGACGCCGAGCGAGGGGACGAAAAATCCAATGTTTTTACAGTTGTGATGAGTGGGGATCCCGGTCGTACGTTAATCGTGAACGAGATATCTACTGATTTTTTGCCACTATAGAAGAGTTGAATCACGATGATGTATGAGCTGCGCTCAGCTTTGCCTTTGACAGATGGCATATAAAAACTTAAAGGCGGAATATACATCTGGAGATACATTAGGCACTGGACACGGATATCATACCAGAGGCAGAGGATGTTCTTGGGGATCTCGGTCGTAAATGCGATCTCCAATTCCGAATGGAAAATAGGGATTGAGTGACCTACGTCCAGCTTATTCTCCCTGATTACGACTACGGCAAGCTTAAACCACGGCCAAGATATGAGCTCGAAATTGGCACATTCTCGCCTCGGGCATGATCAGCTCTCCAGAGCGCTGAGACTCAACCTGACAGCGCAATTTCATTGAGTCTTCGAATTTGTCGTGTATTTTCCTTCAATCACTGGCATCCGCTCACCCAACTTGAACACAAATGATCGATGAACATGTACCCCTTCGACCATACAGCTTCGAGAAGACCGGTGGATGCGCATAAAGCGAATCCGCTCATCTGAACCTACAATCGACGAATCAAGAGGTGAGAAAAGAATTAAAGACTGAAAACACACTGTTCGCAAGCGCTGACAGACATGAGTATGCTGCTAGCCGCCACGATAAATGATCCACAACTAGTCCAAGCTGAATCCCGCGTTGCCCCTCCCTGGTCCATATCCACCAGTTGCAAGATCTGCTTTCCTAGCTCTCTACCTGGACATCCACTTCAAGTCTCATCGAGATTTTACACCCAGATGTGCTTACCAGCCTGTGATTGTTTTCGTAGTTTATAGGCGTGAACGGACTCGCGGAATGTAATTGAAGAGGCCATAATTGAAGAGTTAGAGAGTCAACAGGGTCCGAACAGGGTCCGAATAAGTCCAAATATCGTCACGGACTAGAGCGTCACGTGGCGTAACGCGAAAAGGGGGAACGTGCACGGTGAACGGTAAATTACTTACTCTTTACTCAGTACATGCATAGCACATCATCAAGCTCAAGGGTCATGAAGCCTAAGCAGAATAAAAGAGACGGCTCTCAACGCTCTGTGGGTGCCTTCCCTCTAACGTCTATCCAGATGCAGTATTCAAAACGGTGATGAAAGTAGTCAGAATAACTGTCAAAGATCTTCCCAGTTTTTAGAATGGGATGATTCAAATTTCTCGAAATATCCCTCTCAGAAATTCCCTGTCGCCGACTCGCCATCTCTTTGAATTCTATCAAGGTCCCGTGCAGCATTGTAGCTACGAATGGATGTGATTGAGGTCTCGATTATTGATCGAAATTTCCCATTATACACATTATACATTTAACTGGGACGCAAACAGCTAAGGAGGTGAGACCTCCCTGTTCTCAGCTATGACCGGTTCACTCACGTCTTCACTTCAGAACGAGAAAGCTTCAGGCGAACACCTCGAAAATGCTAGTGAATATGACTTCGGCGGAGAGTCTCAACTACTTCGTCCTCTCGTCCTTTCTGAAGAGGATGAGCGGAAACTTTGGAGGAAGATTGACCTTCGCCTGATGCCCATACTCTGCGTGATGTACCTCATGTCTTTTATGGATCGCGGTGAGTAACATATGTGCTCGCCATGGAGCCATGAACTAAACTAAATCCTTGTTCTTAATGATAGTTAACATCGGTATTTGCGCTCACAACGGGTAGGACGATCGCTGATCAGTATTTGCGTGAAGGGAACGCCAGACTTCAAGGGCTGACAACTCAGCTGAACCTGACAGGCAATCAGTATAACATTGCATTGATGCGTAGAAGGACTTTTGCTAACAGTTCAAGGTGCTAGATTGTGTTTATAGACGATGTATTATATTTAAGAAAATCCTTCATTGACACTATACATGAGCACTCACGTTTGACAAGCCTTATTGTATATTTGAGTGCCCCGCCAAGTGAGCTATGATTCCTTGTCCGACGCTAGCCTCTTACCATGGGCCTCAGTTTGGTATTGAAGAGGTTTCGCCCTTCCATGTAGACTCTTTTTCGGCCACGTATCGTTTTTCATCTGACTTCCTCCTTCAGCTGGCTTCCAGGCATCACTGTTTGTGCTCCTTTCGTAGGCGAGGTATACAGGCTAATATTTTGAATCCATCAGGTTGTATGGGGTGTCGTCATGTGAGTGCAGTGTCTTCCATATTGACGGAAGGCTCATATTCTCGACATTTGCAGGACACTCATGGAACTCGTCAAGACGTACGTAGCTATTGATCTTGTTAGATTACAACGAGTCAGTGACAACACGAAGATTCAGATATCCACAGCTCTTGATCTTAATCTGTCGGAAACATATATCGGGAGGGTCCCTCTAAAAGACGTATATGCAGGGACCAAAGACCTGTATTCTGGGGCAAGCATCTGGAGCATATTCGAGCGTCCAGCCAAATGTGGCCGAGTCAAGAACCACAATAAGATCCAACGGGGACGTTCAGACCGAGTTATCTGCTCGTCGCGCATCACACCTTGTTCTCTTCGTCGACGTGTAAACCGGGATAAAGGCCAATGGGAGCTAGATAAAGAAGAACTATTCAACGTAGCTGCGGCTTCAGTGTAGAATGTCGTTGTAAGAGAATCGCCAGTGGCGTTGGTACGACTGCTAGTAGTGTTAGTGGTGGTGTTCGAAATAATATTTCCGTCCACTCTATGACGAACAGGATTCCTAGGTTCGTCGATTGAACGAAGCCCGTGGAAAGTGATAGGTCCACCATACTCCGGATCAGTGTTGAATGCATGAGAAGTCGTGCTGAGTTTTCTTCTAAAATCATTCCAGACTTGCTTTCCAAGAGGAGTGCTCACTTGGTATGTACCCGTATATATGTACTATCTCATATCATTGGAAAGGTCGCTGAGCGCTGTTCATTCGCTGAAAATGACATCCTCTTCTATCATGCTCTCAAAGAAATGACATCTGAGTCTCTAAAATGAGGTCGGTTCCTTTTCATCATCGTATACTCAATAGGTACTTACAACACCTCTTGCAGGGCACTGCGTTTTCGCCTCGAATTCTGGCCAGTTGAACCTCGTCCAGAACTCTTCGTCTCAAGTCGAGAACTCTTCAGAGTGTAGCAGGAGCTCGAGCTCAGCTGGGATATCGGCTGATGTTGTGCGACTTACAGGACTGGTGCGTTGATTCTCTTTGATCGTCGGTGTCACTAAATTCCTCTCACAGGCCGTATAACAAGTATTTACAGGATTGCGGATGCATCATCTCTCCTGCTTTCTCAATGCCATATAAATCGGCCGTGTCCTCATCCGTCTTCGCACACCTTTGCCAAATTACGTCCATGTAATTCATACCGAGATTCGGGCTGGATTGATCTGAGGTTGTTGTAACAATAAGTACGCTGTGCGTCTTTCAATATCCTTCACAGCTCTACATGTCTAATCATATGACAACACAGCTGTTTCATTTCTCTGTCATAAACGACGTTCGACTCGCTGTTACAACGATCGTTCCGTGTGCATGAACAGGCATGAGCCGGCTTAAGTCAAGATATTGTAGAGGCTACCTTCCTATCTGTCAAGGATCTGATATATGCTTAACTTTGCTCTACACCTATTCATTCATCAACCTGAGGATTCCCCAGGCTTCGTGCGAGGCATCGACAAAAATATCTGGCCTCATCGGACAGCATTCTTCAAATAATGACCGACCTCCGCGAACACCCTCACCTGAAGTTTATCTTTGCATTCGGTAACTGCCCCTCTGAGCGATTCCAGATTCCCGTTTTACACGCGTTAGGCTCTTCGATCTACTACCGTCACCACGACGTATCTCCTTTCGTCTTAATATCACCATCATCACGAATGAAATGACCGTATCGTGCGTTGCAATCGAAAACAAACTTTTGATTACGCTTTTGAAAGCATCATTGGGTCGTATAGTCCTATGGGCCCGGGGTTCGGGGACTGTACTACGTGAATATTGATACTACCGCGATTTCACATTGTGAGTGTTCTATGCGTCCTCCTTGATGAGGGTTGAGTTCTAACAACGGAAATAACTAGCTATTCGGCCTCGTCTTTTTCTTCTTGCTTAGAAATACACATTGGATGAATTTTTGGGGAAAGAATGGACTCGGTGCAGGATGTGATACATGCTAACCTATGTCTGGTTACACCACGGTCGTCTGTTCCAACACAAGTGTTGTGTTCACGAATCTCAAGTCATTTTTGTTTGTTCGTGAGGGTTTTCCCCCATATTATCTCTAGATGTCCAATTCAACGAGGTTTTGGCCGCTTGGTCACTAGATTGGAGAGGCCACACGGCCCGTGTTCATGAGTTTGGTCTAATAGGTCTTTTTTCGTTGCTCCAGGTACCAGTACGACGTTGGGTAGGACAAACATACCTGTGTGATGCAGCTTCTTCGACTCGTTTCACTAACTCCCATTTGGCCAGTCACCGTGGAGACGGATGAAAGAGCGATCAAGACTCAAATCCTCTGCGCCGGTAACAGTAGAAGACTGTTTTGAGACGATGCCAACCGCGTTTTGCCTTTGCAGTCCAAGGCCTTATGAAACTATTTCATTTGACCGCGACGGTCCATTCGGTCAAAGGTCACAGTTCCGCAACGACCACGACGACCATCCATGATTCAGTCAAAGGTCAAAGTTAACCTCAAGCCGGGATCAACTGATGCTGTGTTCGGGGTCAAACAACTTTGCCAATTCGACCATCCTACAGCCACACGTCAAGACGAAGATCCAAATTACTTACATCAGAAAATCTTCTGGCCGCTGTCTGGTGTCAGGTATCGACCGCCTTTACCTTCTCCATTTACGGGTTCAAGAGTCGAGCACCTTTAGTACTTTTGGTGCTCCTGTGAACGAGATAGATACGCGGCTCCGTCTAAGACGGGGTCCCGCAAGGGAACAGCCGGGCCCAACCATCTCAGTTGCAGCGAATGCTCATCCAACGAGGGACGGTAGACTGCAGTGAGAATAGAGGGGGTAAGATACATATTATGGTACCTAAAACGTAGTGGTACCGTAGAGGCAAATTATTCAAAATCAGAGTCTTCACTTTTGCTTTCCCCAACCTGTTCTGAATCAATTCCCGTCTCTAAGAAGGACTGCCAGTGGTCAATGACGTTGTGGATAAATTTTGCACTTGGAGTAATCAGGGACCAGTTGAAGATGAATGATTTGAGGTAGTGAAGGGCAGTAGGGTCGGAAAAGAACGCATCGAAGGGGACAGGTCGGAACTGACGGGTGTAGGTAATGAAGTCAGCGTGTAGAGAACATATGCTGGGCAAAGATGGGCACTGAAGCAGGATGTGTTGGGGGGTCTCGGGGTGACGGTCACAGGCGCGGCAGAGACGGTTGAGATGTTCCGTCGCAGTCAATTGGGGGAGGGGGGAGGGAGATGCATGAAATACGTGGGGGGTGAAGTCACCGCAGAGTAACTTGGTGATGGTGCGGCGATGAGAGTGGTTCGGAATTTGGGTGAGGTAATGTCGAAGTCCAATCATTTGAGGTTTCGCTGGGCCTTCTTCCTTTGGTTCTAGGCGGTGACGTAGCAGAGATAGTTTAGACCACGTGTCGATGTGGGACTGTAGGTTGGTTTTGGTGGAGAATTCAATTGCCTTGATCAGTTTGTCTATGAGGGCTCCATCGAGGCCACGGAGGTCGGGCAGACGGTGATTACCTGGCAGTAGGTTGATGGCGTAATCGAGGTCGGTTAGCCAGCAAGGGCAGAGTGAGTTACAGAGGTTAACGTTCTCGGCTAGTGCAAGTGAGGCATAGTGAGTGTTGGGCAGTCCGATGAGATATTTGAGGTAGCAGAGAGTGAGGGATACACAACGGGTGCGGATCGGCATGATGCCAGTCTCTGTGTATAGAGGAGTGATTACTGAGTTGGTGGAGAGGCCCAGCATGTGGCGCAGGAAGCGTAATTGAACATCTTCCAGAATCCGAAGAAGACCGGGATCAGAGTCAGACATGATTTCACAGCCGTTGGTGAGGTGACAGTCCACTAAAGCGGTGTAGAGCTGTTTTGTGATGGAAGGAGGCATGCGACGGTTCCCAACCAGGAGGTCGCAACCAGTGATTGCACGTGCCGTACCAACAGCGCAGTTGCGTTTCTCGGTGTAGTGGGAGGCGAAGATGTTACGGTGGGTTGATTGGAAGAAGACCCCGACGTATCGGACAACGTCCCGGAATTTGAGAGTCACACCAGAGAGGGTGAAGTGGGGGAGGGTATCTGGGAGGGGACCGAAAACCATCACCCAGGATTTGTCGGCACTAATCTGCAGGGCATTATCTCGACACCAGCTGTAGAAAGTATTGAGGTGTTGTTGAAGGCCCAAAGGGCCCCGGGAAATGAGAACAATATCATCTGCGTGCTCAAGATGAGATATTGCTATAGTGAGTAGTTCCATATCCTCGGGGTCAATGGCAAGACGGAAGGTCGAAAGGAAAATGTTCCAGAGGGTGGGAGAGGAGGGATTGCCCATGAGGACCCCGCTAAATGCGTGAAACTTTTCAGAGAATTGACCATTGTGGGAGATAGTGTAAGACATCTGGCTGTATAGCGACCGAAGCCAGTCGAAGTACTTTCCCGTGAGGCCCGCATTTGAGAGTTTGTTCCATAGAGAGCTTTGGTTAGTAGAGGGAAACACGTTTGAGATATCGACAAAGGCAGCGTAGATAGTTTCCTTTCGGGAGCGGGCTTTGTTGATGATAGTGCGAAGGATGAAGGCATTGTTATTGGTGCGAAACCCCTCGCGGAAGCCGTTTTGAGAGGGCGGGACGAGGATCTGTGTCAAACCTATGATGTTGGATCATATTCTAAGAATATGATAATGGCAATTGATGGGAGGCTCGGAGATTTGCATCCGATTGTCTTGTTGTTCGACGGATTCAGAAATGTGCAACTTTTGGCCACCTTTGACCACCTTTGACCATGACGTGTTAGAGTTTTAAAGTCGACTTCAGAATCGAGGTTTCCCCTCATCCTCTTCTCTCCTGTTACCAGCTCCAACTACTAAGTAAATCAACTACATCGTACTGTCCAGCTCTTCCTACTTCATCATCCTTCGATCGACTCTCCTGCGACATCATGCCGAAAGTTAAGCAGAGCTCAGCTTCCCACAAAAACCCTCGTCCTCGAAATGCTTTCATGATATTCCGGGGCGAAAACCTCGAGCTCCTCAAAGCAAATACCGGTATAAATAAGCCAACCCAGATGGACATCTCTAGGGAGGCCGGTAAACTCTGGAGAGCCTTGGGTCCTGAAGGTCAAGAGGAATATCATGCTCGCGCTCAGCAAGAGAAGGAAGAACACGCTCGGAAGTACCCTGGTTACTTCTACAAGCCGAGGACGAAGCAACAAATCGCAGATGCTAAGGCAGAGAAGGCTAGGGGTAAGCCGATAGCTAATGCTAAACGCAGTGCCCGGCACAGCGATGATGATGACTACGAGGGCTCGTCTCTCCGCTCCTCCTTCTCGCCATCTAGTATGGGCAGCTCAGACTTCTCCGCAGCCGATTCTTCTCCTTCGCCTTTTCACTCCGGTGAATCATGGGGATCATCGTCTCTCGACTCAGGAAGTCGGGAGGTCTCCCCTTATTCAAACGGAGCCCCTCCGCCTTTCGCTGGAGCTGACACCTGGATCCTGGATCCGAAATTTCAAGCTAGTCTTGCTGGTTACGAAGTATACAATGTGGGTTATTCTGCGAATCATCTCTATTTTTCACTAATTTTCTACAAACCAGTCTCCCCTCGAGTCCACTCCAATGGCTACTACGTTTTCGCAACAGCAGCAACAATCCCTAGGGACATCGATGTACAGCCCTACCTCTGATGACGAGTTGTTCAAAGCGGCTTTCGATAACTTGCTGTCAAACGAATACTTTGATCCCACCACAATTGCCTCAGGCTCAAGTGCTCCAGAATTCAACCCGTTCGCCTTTAATTCGAACCAATTCGACTTATCCAAGAACCCCATGGATTTCCTCTCTGGCTCTACTGATCAGAACTTCCCGCTGATCAATAACGTCAACACTGGTGGTGACGTTGACTATACGACGGACCTACTCCCCGAGCTCGATCCCTCCTTAGTCCCTGGAAGCTACTTTCAGCGGGAGGAACTCTACCCGCCCCAACAGTCGATCGACTATCAGCTTGAATGCTATCGACTTCCCAGCTTCAACAGCTAAGTGTGTCTCCGACTCGCAGCTAGGATAGCTTCTTGTTTTCTGCATCTGCTCCTTGTAATTAGTCACTAAATTTTTCTCTTACACTTTCCTTTTGCATCAGTCCTCGTCTTCTCTACGCATTTATTTCTGGATTAATTCAAGTATCTTCTCGCTCTTTCTATCTGTCATTTTCACCCCCACTTATTACATTCCGATTCACGTATTGACCGTCATCCTCCTGCATTTGTCTTTTTATCCATATACCTGTATCATTAACGGACCTGGATTGATTTCAGTCTTACATTCACTCCTTCTCGCATTTGTATAGTATAGGAACATAAACATCTTTGCCTGGGGCCAACAAACCTAGATATTTGTGGCACTACGTACTTGGTCCTTCCCTAGCCCGAGATTAAAAGAGATTACACCTCAACTATGATACACGTAGGAGCCAACAACCTGCCTCTGAAAATGCTTGACTGTGTCGTGGTTCAGAAAACGAAGATACCAAGAAGGAGTGGTCCGAGTTAGGGTAAACCAAAAATCTCCTCGTCGCCGAATCATCATTGTCAGCGACTAGTTGATAATGGAAAGTGCGCATAGGATCAAGTGTTTGCTCCGCATCCTCCTGCAACAATGTGGGTGGGAGAAAACCCCTTATAGAGTCTAAGGACATGAGGGAGATCCAAGGATGCTGGTGTGAGATAGGGATTATGGCCAAGTCCTTCGGCAGATAAGAACCCCAGTAATGCTCTTCCTATATAACCGCTTTCGAGAATTGGTTCGACGAAATCAACATCAAAATCGCAGACCATTGCGCATGAAGGGTTATGTTGCGAGTTCCTGCCCGATTGAGGTGGGGAGAATAGCATCGGAGCTCTTGGAAGAGGGAGCCTGACTTACTGTACCTGTAGAAGGTAGAGAGTAAAGGCAACAGCTATATGCTGTATGAGATACCAGAGACAACAATATTCTGAGGTCAGAATCCGATTGTATCGATATCCAGCAACCGTGTCGGGGAAATTAGCTGGAGGCAGGAGAGGTAGTATATGCTGGGGGTTGTTCCTCCATAAAACAAACAAATAATGAAACATAGTGTGGAAGCACCGACTGAGACTATCGTATGGATGCAGTACAATTCCAAGAAATATTACATCAGAAACGAATGATTTTAGTGCGTCGTCTCAAAAATTCATTTACTGTTGAATTATCATGCTCAGAGGTAATCAACTGACCGTCCAGATGAAGCTCGGGTCGCCAGACACTGTGTGTGTTATACACTCCAATCGGGTACACAACCTCTCCTTCTCGCCCAGCCCAATCATAGTCAATGAGCTGACATTCCCATCTATCCTGCTTTCGACGCACAAACACATTCGTGTCACGCAAATCACCATGAACAAAACCCAGTTTGTGAAACTTGGACACAGACTTTGTAATCGCATCCTTGCAAGACGGCTCGAGGATGTCAAAATCGTCGCATGGTTGAAAGTCACTTTCTAAGTTCTCCATTACTACCATCCACCACCCACCAGCGAGATTGGAATGGCTCAGCAGAGCTGGGGCAAAGCCAGATTCAGCTGCTGCCTGGTGCGCCTCAGCTCCATAAGGCCCGTATCCGAATTTGACGATAATATCTTGATCACCCTCAGTACGGGCGGTGAATACGAGGCGGATCTGGCTGACTCGTTTGATGTAGGTGAACCGAACTGTGGTTCCGGAAGGCTTGTATGAGCGAGGATAAGGGAAACTGACTTGATCAGGGTCGATAGCGTAGTCGTTTGGCTTTTCGTAAACCTTGAGGAGAGAGCGGAAGAGATTCCGGAGGGCTGTCATAAATCTGAGAAGATTTTCCATAGAACGGGTATCGTACTCGCTGAAGTAGAGCGGCAGGGAAGGTGAGAGCACTTCGACGTATTGATCGGTTAGATAGACGGCACCTAGAGCCTGAACATTGGGCCCTGTATCATGTTGTAATCAGACAGAGCAACAACAAAGGTTTGTGACATACCATTATGAATGACAAGGACGGAGGGAATTCTTGTCTTTCGCCAATCACCCTTGTAATTATCGTTTGAAAGTATGAGCCTGACCCCTTCCTGATCATAAAGTACAATCTCGAAGACAGCGTCACACGATCCTTGGGTGAATTCTATCTTGACCTCCACAAGCAAGGGCTTAACTAACAGATCAGGTATATCCAAATCATTCGGATCAATGCCTCCGTCGGTTTCAAACGAGCCGATTTGTTTTTTCACCACCTTGTAACCGTCAAGTAAATCGGATAGTAGCTCGTTAAACTTGGACTCTCGCTTCTTATCGTCCTCAAAGAAGCCTGAAAGTTCCTTCAACCACCTGTAAGCGAGGGGTGACAATTCTTGATCAAGAGCGCCGGACACAATATCTTCTTTGAATTGAGCGAATTCGGCATGGAAGAGGGAAATAGGGACGTGATAGAAGTCGTCCTGCTTTGGCCTCCCAATGGCGATGGGATTAGATTTATGGTCGTTAATGAAAGTCGAGGCGGTAGCACCCTTGGAAGGAGCCTTCTGGGGACGTTGAAAGATGTTCTTCACCCGCAAATCGGTCAACTTGTCCCGTTCCTCATTCAGCTGTGCGTACTGAGAACGGGGAACGAGAAAGACGGATATGGAAGCGGGATCGTTGTTGGGTAAAACAGGAACAGGAGCGGGGCCAGGCACCCAAACACGCCAATATCCGGTCTTGTATTCGACAGGCGGGCATTCTGCGACACGATCCCAGAGAGTCTCGTCAGGGGCGTACATAATCGGAGTTTCAGGGACCTATGCAGAGAAATGAGTTCATGAAAAGATCTTCTTGAGCAACGCACTAGAAGCACCCATTTGCGATGGATTTGAGGTCGCTGTTTTCGAATGGGAGCTATGAAGGAATCAAAATTATCTCCTGGACCTCCATAGTCGAACGTCGTATCATCAGGGTCTTCCACTAGTTTATCGTTTTCGATATGCGCGAACATGTACTTGAGCTCTTTGCTGGCGGGAGGTGTGGCAGTCATGGTGGCAGAAGTTGAGAATGGGGCCAGCAGTCACGCGGCCACCGGCTAAACAGAACTAAAGTATGCAAAGCTTCAAAGGTACTTACATAGTACATACATTGTTACTTAGCGGTAGTGTTACGCATCGGTACTGTGACAAAAACATTTTATTGATATGACCGGGATATTATTTCCCCATCTTATGATATCCTCATCCTTCGACAAACTTTTCAGTGGCGGAGATACTTCTGGATCCTCATCCTAGTCGAAAGCCTCCTCAATTTCGTTATCGTACCATGGCAAAATCATCTTCAGCACATCGAGAGGATCGTAGGCTTCAAAGACCGCCTTGATTGTCCAAAGAGTGAAGTTGTCCATTGCTCCTTCCTGTCGTTCAGACTTCTTACGCTTCCTCTCTTTTGCCCGGTCATGTCGAAGCTTCATAGACCGACCTACAGGGACAGTTGCCTTGCTAGGGAAAGGTATTCGTTTTTTAAGCCCCCTACCTCACTGTACAAGAGCCGAGGGACCATAGCGATAATGGAGAAGGAAAGGATAGGATAGGATAGGATATGAATTATACTGGCGAGGTCCGATTCCCGAACAACCAGTTTACCATGTACTGTACAATATTACATAATGTTGTACAATAATGGAACACACATATCTAATACAGGGGGGCGATTATGATCATCCATGTCCTGGTTATTGAGGGGAAAAGCGGAAAAAAACCCCTCCCATGGTATCATGAATTACACGGTCTTCCCTGCCTCAATATGCATGCAGTGTGTCACTCCAGCCGATATATTTCAACTGCATAGAATACTTCCAACACCTCATGCACATACTTTGCCAGCAACCCCACAACCCTCTTATCTGCCAGTAACTCCCTAAAGAGCTCCCATCCATCCCCATAGTGCCTTGCAAAATGGGGTATCTCCTGTATTACCCTTTGCATAAAGGCTTTCCTCAGCTGTATGACCTTGCAGCTGTTGCTGCATTCAAACAAAACATGTGCCCCATCTTCCACTTTTTCCCTACACATTCTACACAGTCTTTTATCATGCTGCACCATTGGTTTGTTCCTCTCTGCCCACCTTAATCTCTCCACTGCTAATTTGTGGTTGCTTGTTACCATGTCAATCAAGGATCTTCTATGTTCACCTATTGGTATCCTCAAGTAGTGTCTAAAAGCCATGGTCTTTATAACCATTTTTTTTGTCTTCTTGTCATACTCTCTTCTATCTCTCAGCACATCCCTTGTCTTGTTTGATGTGTCCACCTTTTCTTGAATGTCTTTCTCCATTGATTTCTTTACCCTCTCCATTACCCCATCAATGTGTTGCACAGTCAAGTCCTTGAATTCTGGTATATTCCATATCACCCTGTGAGGTAGTCTGTCTAACACTTGTACCATTTCCATAAAGACTGAGTTTTTTCCCTGCTCTGCCAGTTCATATGCTTGTCTGCATGCCTTCCATGCTAAGTGGTCCCTCTTCAACTGCACCAAGTACTTCAGATTCTTCAGGAACAGAATAATTCTTCAATATCGAATTGACCATAGGCCTGTTTCAGAGAATAATAGTGCCACCATTGATTTATCATTCAGCCCCAACATCCTCCTAATGAAGTAATGCTGCACACTCTCTAATTGCTTTCTTCTTACATCATAAATGTCCACTATCACTTCTGCCCCATTTTTCAAATAGGGATCAACCCTGCCCATGTACAGCAACCATAAGTCCCATATTGGAATATTTTTCCCCACAAACACCTTTGCATGTAGTACTGCTCCTGCAGTCTTTTTTGCTTTCTCAGCACTCTCCTTGTACTGCTGCTGATACATGTCAACTCCTGTTGTCTGGTGCCAGATTCCCATGTACTTCATCTCTTCCTTCTTTTTCAACCTTTTGCCATACAGAGTAAATGGCAAGCCCTCTGTCTCCTCCTTCCCATACACTGCATAAACACACTTTGGAACTGATGCAATAAATCCAGTCTGTGCAGAATATTCTCCAAATTGGTTGAGTTTGGATTGAAAGCTTGTAGGGCACATTGTAGTCATCAATACATCATCTGCCTGTTCTGTATGGTTGACCACTTTGTCATATAATACCACATCCCCTGGGTGCTCACTAAGTCTGAAGTCTGCAATTGCTAGATTGAATAACATAGGTGTTCCTGGGTCCCCAGTCCAAGCTCCAATATTTGAAGTAAATGCCTCTGAGAAGGAATCTGCCACCTGAACCACATTTCCCAACTTTTGGTACATTAGCCGCAGCCAATCAATCAGTGGTCCCCTGATGCCCATTTTATTCAGCTTCATCCACATCATTGGTCTATTTGTTAGTGGGAAGGCATGCGTCCAATCCATGTATGCAACATATAATGGCTTTCCTATTGCCTTAGCTGTCAACCATGGTCTTGAGAATAAATGGATTATTTGTAGTTCGATAACCCGGCCGAAACCCATTCTGGGTTGATGGCAGTAAATCCTGGTGCTCTGCATATTCCCTCAACCTTCTGTCAATAATTAATGTGAGCATTTTCAGAAAGCAACACTCCAGTACCACCAGTCTATAGCTTGAGGGGTCATCTGCCTCCTTCCCCCGTTTCAGTATGCCCACTACCAATGCAACTAGCCATGCTGATGGAGCAGTCCTGTTCTCTATACAGTAGTTCAACAACTTCACACAATTCTCATTTGGGATCTTCATAATCAGTTTATAATCCACCTGGTCCATGTTAAGATCATGTACACCGTGTAACCGTGCCAGAGGTCACAGAGTGTCTAAGTGCGGAAGACGAGTGGGACAGTAGTGAAGTTATTAACAACACCGCCGTTACGCCGTTAGTCCCCGGAGATCAGGAGTATAGAAGGGAGGAGCTGAGTAGCAGCCAGGTCGGAGCGGCGGTAATGCCGATGACAAGGAGCGAGCCAAAGAACTTATAAGTTCAAAGGCTATAGAGAGTACTTCAAGGCGTTGAGCCTGAAGACTTAGAAGAGCACAGAGTTAAGGAGGGAATCTAAGTTGATCTAAGTCGATAATTAAACTGAGGAACTACAGTAGCGTACAAGCAGTATTTATATCTACGGAGCGGCGCAGCGGTGCGGAGCGCCAGACTAACTACTAGGAGTTATACGTGTAGTCCTGCAGGGTAAAGTAAAAGACAATAAGGAGAGACTAGAATGAAAGGGTATGTGTAACGAGAAAGAACAATAAAAGGTAGATCTTCGGAATACCGAGCGGCGGAATGGAGGCCCGAGGCATGGGCTTGACAGTCCACACCTACAGAGCTGTCTAGGTTCTTCATTGCAATATGTGCCTTTGCTTCCTCAATCTCCTCCTCCTGTATTGCACGGCTAAAGAATTTCTGCTGAGTTGTATCCACATTTTTTTCTGGTATCATTGCTTCCCATTGCTTCCACAGTGCCAGATACTTTGCATCTAAATTTGGTGGGATAATGACTGGGCTCTGCATGCGTGACCGGAATTCCCTAAGCAACTGTTCCATGGTCACTTCCATTTCCTTTGGTTTGCCATCCATCCAGTTGATATATAAGGACCAGAACTGTGCAATAGTTTTGCAGTTTTGTAACTTCTTTAGGTTATCCTCCTGAATTTTTGCAACTTTTGATCTTCCTCTGTGTGATACTTCACCCTGTCTCACATCTTCAACCCCTGCTTTTCTCTCCCCCCCTACATCTTTGGGTAGAGCAGTTGAGACCTTGTCCCCTTCTAGTGGTACTAGGCAGGAGGTGTTACATTTCCATGGTACCTCTTTTAGTGGCCTATAATTGCCTGGCAAATCCATTGTAGCACCCTTCTTGGCCAGATTATCTGCCTCATCATTATTCTGGTTTCCACTGTGGCCCTTGACCCATACAAATCTGGTTGATGCTGCTCTTTCTTTAAGTAGAAGTGCGATGTCCTTGAGTATATCGCCATTTGGTATATTCCACCCCGTGGCCAAGTGGCGGCCAGCCCAGTAGCAGCATTGCCTAATAATATACTCTGAGTCTGTGTATATTATCAGTGGCCTCTTTGGATCCATTTCAAATAGGACTAAGTACACTGAATATGACTCTGCCCTATTATTTGTTTGTCTTCCAGGTCCTGGTACCCGCACACTTTGATTCTTCCTTGTGTTCAGGCCATAACATATTCCGGCACCTGCTTGTGCAGAATCGGTTCCCCCACCCAGACATGACCCATCTGTATATACTGTGACTGGATCATTGGCATAGTAGAAATCCCCATAGTATTGTTTCAATGCCCCTTCTTCTGATAGAGCACTTGCCAGAATTTTGTTATAGAGTACATCTGTAGGTTCATGTAGAGGCTGTATTTTGATTGTCATTTTCACCTGCCCCTTCACTGCACTAGCCTTGGGTCTGAGTGATAACTCCACTGCCATTGAGAGCATAGAATGATCTGACCACCTATCTTCCTCCTGCTTTGGATTACCATGTACTCTCATATGCTTTACTGCATTCACCATGTCATTTGACACTACACAGTAGTCAACCACAGCCTTCCCATTGTGCTGATGTGATGTGTAGGCACCCGGTTTGTTGACCTCCAGCGCAGTCCCATTTATCACTGACATATGTTCCTGAGAACATATCTGCATGAAGGCCCGATCCCGTGCATTTTCTATGGCATCACTTGATACTCTTGGTCTGTGTGTATATATCGGAATGTTAGACCCAATCCGACCATTCAAGTCCATCATCACTATCACAGGTTTATTTGACAACCGACACAACCTGATAATAGTCCAGAGGTTCTCCTCTGGGGCAATTTCCGAAAAGTGAGTATACTTTGACGACGCTGGCAGTACATATGCCACAATAAGCCATGCTGTGACCAAATCTAGTACAAGAATATCTGGCACAGATAGACTTGATTTCTTGACCTGGATGTTATTCCGTACAAATGCGCACACTCCTCCATGCTGATGCTCCCATGGCTCTGCTGCCTTCCTTGACTGAGCAAAGAATTGATACCCTTGAAGCTTTGCCATTGCATCTTCCTCCTCAGGACATAGATGTGTTTCCTGCAAACCAATAACATCAAACTCCCCTATAAGCACCTTAAAATCTGGGCTGAGCATCTTTACAATAAGGTCTCCATGAACATTCCAAGAGGCAAAGTTTACCTCGGTACATATTTTGAAACTATCTACCCCCGCTTCTGTTTGTTCAGATTCAACCTCATTGACCTGCGAGAGACCCCCAGCCCCCTCTAAAAATCCTCCCCTATACCCCGGAGCTTCAATCCTTCCCGCTCACTCAGCGAGTTTTTATAACCTGCACTCCACTCCCGGGTAAATGCATCCCTCTCATTATATGACCGGAATGTCATGACCAAGACCCCAAACCGGTATTCATCTCTCCTTATATCCCCAGGAATGACACTTGGGACAGATTTTGCAATGAGCGCAATCTGATCACCCACGCCGGCTGTGGCATACTGCCCTCGAAACACCCCAATGGCCAACTTCAAGTCCTGCTTATCCTTAGCTGGGGCAGTTGGTGCAAATGCAGGTGGTTGTGCGAGACGTGGTGGTGGTGCCCCATACCCTTGATCATGCTGATAGCTCCCACGAGTGTGAGAATCATTCCATTGATAGTCCTTCTGACCAGTCCCTCGGTTATCATTGCTCCATTCACTACCCCTGTTGCCCATATCATGTACTGATTCCGCGCCGTTACCACGCGGGAACTTCCCACTACGGCCTTCATACGCCATTTCATCCTCCCCCAACCTCTTTCTCTGTGCCCCATAACCCATAACTTCTCTCGCCCTTTCCGACATCCTCTCCACCTGTGCCTCCTCTTCCTGCCTCTTCTCTTGTGCCACCCTTTCCACCCTTTGCTCAAGGTCCCTGTTCTTGCCTTCCAGCTCTCGGTTCTGCCTCTCCAGGACCTCAATTCTCGCCACCAAATCCTTTACTACATCCTCCACCTTCGCCGTGTATGCCTCCGCTTTTTTCTTCTGCTCATTGCACCTACTTTCCGTTTCCTGTCTCAGCCGTCCCTGGATCTCTTTTAAACTCTCCTTCGTAGCAGCAGTCACTCGCTGGATCTCGACCTTCAACTCGGCATGCACTGCTCTGCCATCATCTCTTGCCTCCTTGCTGACAACCTTCACATCATTCTTCACAATCCCTTGCAAGGCCCTCATCTCCCCGTGTATCCCGCCACATGTCTCAGCAATGTCCTCCTTTACTCCCTTAAGTGCCACTGCTAGCCTTCTGTCAATCTCGCTCCCAGTCGGCATCTTCAATGCCACCTTTTCCACGTTCTGCACCCTGCTCTTGAGCAGCACCAGCTCCGGTCGTAGAACAAACTCCCCCACTTTTTCGCTACCAGCCCGGCCCTTTTCTACTCTTGCCACTCGCTCCTCTAGCTTGCTGAGATCTTGACGCAGAGTTGATGTCTCGTCCCGGAACGCATTCCGCATCTCCATCTGCCATCCCCCAACAGCGATAGTGGTTTTCTTAAGTTTGCTCGCTACCTGGACAACCTTCGAGACAGAACTCATGTCCAAATCAATACCGTACTCCTTCTCCACACGTGCTTCCATTGTCGCATTACCTAGAGAGTCCACAATAACGTCCGGCGCCTCCGACATAGGAGAGAGAAGCAGTGATGTTGCTAAGGGTTCGTCCCCGGACTCATCGTGGTCTATTGTTGCTGCTGACATTGTTGAGGGAAGCATCCTGGCTGCCGGAGAGGCGGTCGATCCACGCGTCCGCGGTTTTTGCTTCATGTCCGATGGGCCCTTCTCCCCCCCCACGTCCGATGGGCCCTTCTCCCCCCCCACTTCCGATTTTCGTGCTGTTCTCGCCTTCGCCTTTGGCGCTGCCTGCCCCCCAGCCTTTTTCTTCGTCTTTTTCGGCAACTCCACCACAGTCCCAGCAGTGTCCGCAGACCCGTTGACGCTCTCACCATCCCTTCTGCCGCCTTCAACACTCGAGCTTGTGTCTTCTTCGTGACCACTGTCCTTCACCAAGCCTTCTCCCACTGTCTTCGTCTCGGGTGTCGCTCTCCTATCATTGGTCTCCTCGCTTCCAGCAGGGCCTTGCTTGTCTTCTGAGCCTCGGTCCTCACCAACAGTCCACTCTCTCTGCAAGGCACCGTTCGCAGGGCAGTCGGAGCCTTCGGTCGACAGTGCTCCTTGTTTTTGGTTTGTCGATGCGGAGAGGCCTCGCTTGTCCGTCTCTGGTGGCGACGACATGCTTGCTTTTGTGATAGAACTTTCGTTTGCACTTTTTTCGCTCGGTACGTAATAAGGTTTCTTCGATTTTGCTCTACGTTACCCACTATCGAGGTCTTTTTTTCTCCCCAGCGTTCAGCTGTTTAGCGTGGGAAAAAGCAAGATTAAAGGGACGGAACGATGAATTATGACCACGGTGGGAAGCACCGTCGGTATTGTTCGGTATATAGTTCTGCTCAAATATGGGATTATCATCTAGAAATTGAAGTGTGTCTCGTGAATTAGAGGGAGGAGATTTGTCACGGCGATTGCAGAGGGGTGAAGATGGTATATCATTTGTTTGAGGGACATGATTTGGAGTCTGGTAAGACATAAGCACCGAGCGATCTGAGAGAGCAAGAAATAACCTTTGAATTACACAAACATGACAATCATAATACGGATGAAGTGTAAACTGTCCACAGAAGCCATTTTTAGGAATGTCAATGTTCTTCAAGTTTTCTACGCCTTCGCAGTCTTCAAATCCTCTACGCATACTAATGAGGTGTAGGAGCCACTGCAGTTTACAGTTAGCACGCTAGATTCCTCCACGGACACACGGCCTAAAATACCGGTGTACCCCGTGCATAGGCTACAACATGTAAAGCTTGTGCAAGCATATCAGTATCAGGGACTTCATTGACAAGGGATATGCCATCTCGCGTAAAGATAGTGTCATGACACTCATCCGCACGAGTAGACTCACAGCTAGAATTACTACGTTGCTTGACCACCTCTACATCGGCTCGACCTGCGGCAAGTTCCTCCGCAGCAACTGGAGTGGCTGGAGACAATACTGAGAACAGCGGACAAGAGAGTGAAACACGACTGACATAGACTGAAGACATAGATACTGTATTCTTCAAGTTGCGCATTATCGGCAATCATTAATGTACCAGTGGCATCACGGACAACACTGTCAAGTGCCAGGATGGCATACGCAAGAAAGCGTAGGTACATGGAAGGGTTAAGGCAAGGTTTTTGAATTTGCGCTAAAGGGATCTCAAGAAAGAGCACATCGGGGTCATTTGGAAGTGATTCAAGATAGAACCAGATGTGTCCAGCCGCCTCCAGCAGGAAGAGAGCCTGACATGTCAGTCAAATAGTAGTCCGAGTCGGTGGATCAAGACGAAGCGGCGGTTGCCTCTTTGGGCAACATTTGAATAAGGATAGGATAGGATAGGATAGTTAAATTATACTGGCGAGGTCCGATTCCCGAACAACCAGTTTACCATACTGTACAATCTCTACTTAGATTACAGTATTGGAACACACATTTCTAATGCGGGGGGGCGATAATGCCACTCTCACATTTGATGAGGAAAAAGCAGGAAAAAAACCTCGTGAGACGTGCATGGTCTTCCCCGTCTCGACAATGCATGCAAGCAACCTTTGCATCAAGATGGGACAAACATTTCAACCTCATAAACAACTTCTAAAACATCATATGCCAACTTTGCAAATAATTCAGTGATTCTTGTATCAGCCAATAAGGTGCGGAATAGCATCCATGCATCTGGATAGAATTTTGCATATTGTGGAAGTCCCAGGATTACTTTCTGCATGAAAGTCTCCCTTAATTTGATCAATTCAAGACTGCCCTTACATTCAAATAAAACATGGGCAGGATCCTCGACTGAGCCTTTACAAAAACAGCACAACCGGTGCTCTCTGATTATTCGAGGTCTGTTTCTCTCATCCCAGTGCAACCGTTCCACTGCAAGCTGGTGATTGCCAGTCACAATGTGGATCAGTGCTTTTTGATGTGAACCTGTTGGGACATTCAAATAGTGTCGAAAAGTCAGAGGTTTGAAGACCATCTTTTTCTGTTTTTGGTCATACTCCTTTCGTTCTTTCAGAGTGTCCATTGTTCTGGGACAAGATATAACTGCCTTTTGTAGAGTCTTCTCCATGGAGTTTTGGATGCCAGTGATTAGATCATTCAGGTATGCAGTAGTGATATCCTCAAACTCTGGAATGTTCCAATTGAATGGAATTGGCAGGTTGTCAAGTACTCTGCATGCCTCCAAAATTATTGATGTGTGTCCATTTTGAGCCAAAGAGTAAGCTTCTCTGAATGCTTTCCATGCAAGATGATGATGTGGTAAATTGACCAGGTACTGCATGTTCTTGAAGAAAAGGATAATTCTTCTATAGCGGATTGGCATCACTCCCGTTTCAGTGAACAGAATCTGCATCAGGAAACACGGAAAATTCTCCATAGCTATATGTAAACCCTATTGCAATAATAGTCAAATATACAAGTGCCTTAATCTGTAGTACTATGTAGTCACTAGTAGCAGTGGCCGAAAGTCTAATAGTTCTCCATAGACTCTCCCTGCACGCAGCATAGTAACCCATAGAGTATGTAGACTTCAGCATGACTCCCTGTGATATTAATCAACGCTTTATATATAGACTACATAGACTCAATTTTCATCATACAATATCTGGAGACTACTCATTCCAAATAAGTAGTATGGCCAATTAAGCAATACATAGATCACAGATATTGTCATATGAAAATTCATGGATTCAAAATGATATTAGGATATAAAATGTACTCTACTCCGATGTACCAGATGCAGCAGGTGTTTCCATTGAGGACGAAGTAATAGACGGACTTGTCGCAGGAGCACCTCCTACCAAAGATGAACGAATCAGTCCTGGATCATCGTTGTCAGAATGGTCAGAATCCTCGTCCATCCCACCCTCTTCTGATTCGGTATCCCCCGTTCTCAACTCCAATTCCAGTCGCATTGATGCTTCAACACTGCCGATAATATGTAAAGCATGTGTATTCTCTTGCGTCTTGTAAACTTTGGTCCTACAAGACATAAAGATATGTTAGTTATTGAGCAGTATGGCGAAGACAAAGAAAGAACTTTACAGCGCTTTTGAGTATATGCGACTTCGAACCTTATCTGTAAATGTCCTGTTCATACCTGCCCACTTTTCAAGATCCTCAAGGTAACGTGCCATAATAGGCTTGTTGTCCACCTCGGTGAACTTTGGCGGACTTTGTATACATGCACCAGTTGACCATTCAGCAATTGCAAAGCGGATCTATCAGGTGTCAATAACATGATTAGTCTACCGTTTAGTAGAAGCAACCCACATACCACAGCAAAAAAGCCCGACAACAGATTGAGTGACACTGGATTGAAATAAGATTCATATAACCGTCCGATCCGTGCTGTAAAGATATAACTGATAAAAGTGGTGATCAGTGGATTTTCTGCGTAACCAGTAAGCAGGCCTGGATCCTGTTCATGTAATGAAGTTAGGCAATGAACACTTGAGATATCACACAAGTACCTTGTACAAAAAGCCTGAAAAATTGTGCGCTGATAGAGTCTGGTAAATCTTCTTGTTATACTTTTTCCCTTTGTCGGCATTGAAGCCAAATGCAGTTTGGACCTTGGTACGAGTCCACTTAACGAGGTCACCACGAACTCGGCTTGCTCGAGCATTGATCTGGCAACAGTAAGAGAGGATGAATAAAGGTACAGATAAGCACCTACCAGTTGAATGATTCGCTTGTCACTTGAATAAGTACAATTTGCATTAGCACAAGCTGCGAGAAAGGCTTCCTCAGCCCAACGCGCCCGTGTTGTACTGGTAGGAAAGAAATCTAATCCAATTATTTTAGCCTCAAAATCATGGCACGCCCGGAGGAGGATGGCTTTTCCAGTGGCATCATAATCCTCAGCTTTTGGTTTACCTGAAGCTGTGAAGTGGGCGTGGAAGTTCAATGGAGGTGGTTTTTCTCTCGTGACCACTGATAATCTCAGTCAGATGCATGAATCATTTGCGAAAATCGGTAGAACTTACAAGAGTCAGTACCAGCTGTAATCATGGCATACTTTAGTTAATGGAAATGTACCAGGGCGACGAAGCCTTACCTGCACCTGACACCATTGTCAATGTCTGTAATAGAGCATCATTAACTTGGGGTGTACCTGGCGAAGGAATTGAGCTTGAGATACGCATTGCTGATGTTGGAGTAGAATGAGAAAGTGTAGCACTTCGGCTTGTTGCAGTTGAATGCGAGGCTGGTGTTGCTAACGAAGTCAAGACAGTCAAACGTGGTGTCGATGTGGCGCTATGACCTGTCTTCCGCTTCTTGACAGTACTTGTGGTCAAGATTGTCTCAAGCGGACAGGCCTACATAATTTCTAATGTCAGCAAACAAATTGTATTGGAAGAATGAAACCGAACCATGGGACCCCATACTATGTTCCCTTGTGTTTCGTCTTCACTCTCTAAGTCTTGGTTCAGCTCCGTATCCGCAGTTTCCTCATATGCTATAGAGGAAGAGAAGTTAGTAAATTATGATCTATTGAGTACTAAAAACAGACCTTGTACCCTTCTCTTCAATTTTGCCTCTCGCTTCTTCATTGCCTCATACTCACGCCTGAGCTGAGCATCACCTACGGAATAATGAGAAACATAATGCCTGTTAAGATCATGTACACCGTGTAACCATGCCAGAGGTCACAGAGTGTCTAAGTGCGGAAGGACGAGTGGGACAGTAGTGAAGTTATTAACAACACCGCTGTTACGCCGTTAGTCCCTGGAGATCGAGAGTATAGAAGAGGGAGTCTAGTAGCAGCCAAGTTGGAGCGGCGGTAATGCCGGTGACGAGGAGCGAGCCAAAGAACTTATAAGTCCAAAGGCTATAGAGAGAGTACTTCAAGGCGATGAGCCTGAAGACTTAGAGGAGCACAGAGTTAAGGAGGGAATCTAAGTCGATAATTAAACTGAGGAACTACAGTAGCATACAGGCAGTATTTATACCTACGGAACGGTGCATCGGTGCGGAGCGCCAGACTAACTATTAGGAGCTATACGTGTAGTACCTGCAGGGTAAAGTAAAAGACAATAAGGAAGGACTAGGATGAAAGGGCATGTGTAGCGAGAAAGAACAATAAGGATGAGATTCCAATAAACGGTGGATCTTCGGAATACCGAGCGGCGGAATGGAGGCCCGAGGCATGGGCTTGACAATGCCATGAAATATAATGGAAAGCACATACTGTGTTGCTTCGGTTTTCCATTAGTTTGTGCCCGGGTCGTTCTTTGTCCACTCAAGTCGCTTGTACTGGCCGCTTTCTTACACCTTTTTGAAGGAGGTGGTGGAGGAGTAGGATCCTTGTCTTCATCTTCATCATTGTTGTCATCCTCCTCCTCATCCTCCTCCTCTTCGTCACCATTACTGTTGAATTTACGGATATGGTCAAGGTCCATAGGTTCTTCGTCACTACCATCAGTGTCAGTTTCAATGGTGGTAGAGGGTTCAATTTCTTTGTCAGGTATTTGTTGATGACGACGAGTCCTGTGCATCATAGTCTGAGAGGAGGGACAAAGAAAAAAGTTTGCTTGAAAATTGAAAAAAAAGTACGCTTGAAAGTCGGACCGTGAAAACCGGCAACAGTTGTCTTCCCCAAGTCTGTAATGCCAGCTCAGGCTAGACTCAAGGACCATGCTTGCCCCTACTGTGGAAAAGAATTTGCTACACTGCAGGGGTTACGCTCACATACTTCCCAAGTTACTGCATGTCAGATGCAATCCAAGAAGGCCATCGACGCGCTGCCCAAGTTGGGTCGAGTCACACCCGATAACGAACAGCATCAGTCTATGCCAAATTCTGATCTTGACCCGCCCAACTCAGCAACAGCTCACGAGAAACGGCCTTATGTTGAAGAGGTTGACAATGTTACATCAACTTACAATCCAGATTGGATATACGAGGAGAACTATCCATATCCTGCAGGCACCCCTGTCCAACCATGTCAAACAGCATTCGAGATTTATTGCGAACGGCAAAAGGCAGAAGGGTCTGAACCATGGGAACCATTCCGAAGTCAGGATGAGTGGGAGCTAGCACGCTGGTTGATAGAATCGGGAGCAAGTCAGGGTAAGATTGACTCATTTCTGTGATTGAACAAAGTACGTCATTTCTTCTCATAAGAGTCTACATCCCAAAGTAACCAGTATGCAAATTAGATTAGAAATAATGTCAAACCTGACTTTAAGAATAAACGCGCCTTTTTCCGAACTATTGATCTTCTACCAACCGGGCCCTCCTTCTCTTGCACTCCAATGGAGGTTGTGGGCAATTTGAAGGATGCCAATGGGAAGAACCATACTGAGGTGCTTGAACTATGGCACCGTGATATTTTCGACTGTGTCTCCGAGTTGATGGGAAACCCTGCATTCAATGGAAAACAAGAATACGCACCAAAACGTGAATTCCGAGAGATGAGGAATGGAGTTCCCTGTAATCAACAATACAGTGAAATGTGGACTGCAAACTGGTGGTGGAATGTTCAGGTTCAGTTTCTGTAGTCGTCATAAGAGTCAAAACTTACCTAGAAAAACTAGAGCAAGCTTCCAGAAGATGCAACGGTCGCTCCAATCATCCTCGCTTCTGATGAGACACAGCTTTCGACCTTCAGTGGTGACAAAAAGGCATGGCCTGTCTATCTGTCCATCGGAAATATTGAGAAGGCAGTATGGAGAAAACCATCTTCACGGGCTTGGGTGTTGCTGGGTTATATACCTATTTCGGGACTAGATTGTTACTCAGAAGACCGGCGTTCTGATGCAGGATGTCAGCTATTCCACGACCGTATCAAAAAAATGCTCCAACCATTGATAGACAAAGGCCTCACTCCGACAGAGATGGCCTGTTCAGACAGTTTTATCCGGTCTGTGTATGCTTTGTTAGCAGCATACATTGCTGATTACCCTGAACAGTGTCGCATTGCTTGCTGCAAAAGGAACAGCTGTCCGCAATGTACCGTCACATCCAAGAAACAAGGGCTTCTGGAACCCATGAATTCCGTTTATTGTGAACCAGTTGACATTATCAATACTCTAGCAAGACAGTCACAAGGTTACAAACCTAGTAAATTCAAAACTCTCAACATGTTGCCGATCAATCTGTTTTGGAAGGACTTACCACTCTGCCACATCTTCGAATCCATGACACCTGACCTCCTTCACCAAATGCACAAGGGCGTATTTGCGGACCATGTATCCTCATGGACAAAAAAGAGTATAGTCAATGGGGGCGAGG